>CAUYPK010007671.1:0-36913 GCA_963574355.1 Loris lydekkerianus | reverse complement strand
TAGATGGCCTCTATGAGTTTAAGAAATGTCCCTTCTATACCCATTTTCTTAAGTGTTCTGATCATGAAGGGATGCTGGATATTATCAAAACTTTTTCTGCATCAATTGAAAGAATCATATGGTCCTTATTTTTAAGTTGGTTTCTGTGCTGAATTACATTGATAGATTTACATGTATTGAACCAGCCTTGAGACCCTGGGATAAATCCCACTTGGTCATGGTGTATAATTTTTTTGATGTGTTATTGTATTCTGTTTGTTGGGATCTTATTGAACATTTTTGCATCAATATTCATTAGTGATACTGGTCTATAATTTTCTTTTCTTGTTGGGTCTTTCCCTGGTTTGGGGATCAAGGTTATGTTTGGTTCATAGAATGTGTTGGGTAGTATTCTTTTTTTTTCTATATTTTGGAAGAGATTTAGCAGTATAGGTACTAGTTCTTCTTTAAAGGTTTGGTAGAATTCTGATGTGAACCCATCTGGTCCTGGGCTTTTTTTTTAGGGAGATTTTGTATAGTTGATGCTGTTTCAGAACTTGATATAGGCCTGTTCAACATTTCCACTTTGTTCTGGCTAAGTCTTGGTAGTTGGCGTGCTTCCATGTATTGGTTAATTTTCTTCAGATTTTCATATTTCTGAGAGTAAAGTTTCTTGTAGTACTCATTGAGAATTTTTTGAATTTCTAAGGGATCTGTTGTTATTTCGTCTTTACCATTTCTGATTGATGAAATTACAGCTTTTACTCTTTTTTCCTGGTTAGGTTAGTCAAAGGTTTATCTATTTTACTGACCTTTTCAAAAAACCAACTTTTTGATTTAGTGATCTGTTGTATAATTCTTTTGTTTTCAATTTCATTTAGTTCTGCTCTAATTTTGGTTATTTCTTTTCTTCTGCTGGATTTGAGGTTGGAATGTTCTTCCTTCTCCAGTTGCTTGAGATGTCCCATTAAGTTGTTAACTTCCTCTCTTTCCATTTTCTTGAGGAAGGCTTGTAGTGCTGTAAATTTCCGTCTTAGGACTGCCTTTGCTGTATCCCAGAGGTTCTGACAATTCATGTCTTCATTATTGTTTTGTTCCAAAAATTTGGTGATTTCCTTCTTAATCTCATCTGTAACCCATCTATCCTTCAGCATAAGGTTGTTTAGCTTCCATGTTTTTGTATGAGTATGCAGGTTCCTCTTGTTATTGAGTTCAACTTTTATTCCCTGATCGTCTGAGAGAATGCAAAGAATAATTTCTATTTTTTTAATTTGCTGAGGTTAGATTGTGACCTAGGATGTGATCAATTTTGGAGTATGTTCTGTGGGCTGATGAGAAGAATGTGTATTCAGTTCTGTTGGGATGAAATGTTCTGTAGATGTCTGTTAAATCCAGATGTTGAATGGTTAAGTTTAAATCTAAAATTTCTTTGCTTAGCTTCTTTTTGGAGGATCTATGCAACACTGCTAAAGGAGTGTTAAAATCTCTGACTACCATGGAACTGGAGGAAATCAAGTTGCTCATGTCTGTTAGAGTTTCTCTTATAAATTGAGGTGCATTGTGGTTGTGTGCATAAACATTAATAATTGAAATCTCATCATATTGAGTATTACCTTTAACAAATATGAAGTGTCCATCCTTATCCTTCCTTATTTTGGTTGGTTTAAAGCCTATTGTATCTGCAAATAGGACTGCAACGCCTGCTTTTTTCTGCTTTCCATTTGCCTGGAACGTCGATGACCATCACTGCACTTTGAGTCTATATTTGTCTTTTAAGGTACGATGAAATTCTTGTATGCAGCAGATATCTGGCTTGAGTTTTTATATCCAGTCAGCCAACCTGTGCTTCTTTAGAGGACAATTTAAACCATTTACATTAATTGAGAATATTGATAAGCCTTTCGAAAGTCCGGTGGACATTTTTAATCCTTTTGCAACTGTGGAGGTCAGAATTTGATCAAAAGTTTCTGGGTTAGTTTACTTTTGTGGTGGAGGATTATGCTGGTCTTATGGAGGATAGGTCTGAGAATATCCTGGAGAGCTGGTTTAGTTATGGCAAATTTCTTCAACATGTGAATGTCATTAAAGTATTTAATTTCTCCATCATAAATGAAACTCAGTTTAGCTGGATACAGGATTCTGGTTGAAAGTTAATTTCGTTTTAGGAGATTAAAAGTCGATGACCATCCCCTTCTAGTTTGAAAGGTTTCAGCAGAGAGATCTTTAGTTATTCTAATATTCTTCCCCTTGTAGGTTATGGTTTTCTTATGTCTGGCTGCTTTCAGAATTTTCTCCTTCATATTAACTTTAGTGAAATTGATTATGATGTGTCTGGGGGATGTCTTATTCGGGTTGAGTTGTGCTAGAATTCTGAAACTGTCTACTATCTGCATTTCAGAATCTCTTGGCATGTCTGGAAAGTTCTCTTTTATAATCTCATGAAGAAGAGACTCTGTGCCTTGCGAAGCCACTTGTCGCTTTCGGAGATGATTTTTTTTTTTTTTTTTTTTTTTTGGTGGGGGGCAGTTTTTGGCCGGGGCTGGATTTGAACCTGCCACCTCCAGTATATGGTGCTGGTGCCCTACTCCTGTGAGCCACGGACGCCACCCTATAAAAATTTTTAGAACATTAAAGACCCATTTAAAATTTTGACCAGAGGAACCTTTAGAAGCTAAGACAGAACTGTTAAGTCTCTAGAAAAAAAAAAAAAATGAAGCAAAAGATGACACTATAATGTTTATGCTAATGTTTTATCCTCTCTTTGGAACTGAGATTACTTCCTCAACCCAGCTATAGCCCTGAGCTAACCACAGATGTGAACTAGGTATAAAAGTTGCCACAAAATGTCCATGAAGAAGAAAGAGACCAGTCTCCCATATACATCTGAGCCAAGTGCTTTCACAATTTGGCGGACTAAGGCTGGTGAAATGTAGCAAATCCCACTGTATTCCCTCCATTCCTGTGTTTTGTACTTTGTCTTTGTAGGTAGACAAAGACCCTCAATAGAGGAGACTTGGTTGTTAGTGGAAAGTCAAATCCTCTCACATTTCTCAAACATGAGGTTAGATAACTTCGTAATCAGTCTTTTCTCTTCCAAACATCATCCACAATTCTCAGTGACTACAGCTCAGAGATTTGGATTAACTTCTGTGCCAAATTTTCCCCTTTCGTGTGGTGTCTGACAGCTGGGATGTTGTGAAGTTTACGAACTGTTCACTGTCAAAGAGATTATATAGCACCTTGAACAGCTTAGAGAACACATACTGAGTAAATCTGAGAGCTAAGAAGTCAGGAACCTGAGAAGAAAGCAAAATGCAGGATAAGTCTCTCAACCCCTTTCTATCACCTTTACTCGCCTCCCTGGAGGAAACACTAAGAGAATAATGGCAAGGGAGCCAGAGTTCTTAAGATTTTATTTCCTGGGGGCATTTATTGTATATGAACAAGCCCCATTCACAGGCAATCTCTCACATATAAATACAACTTGGCTGACATTGTCAGAAAGGTGAGCCCTTTGACATATCTTCCAAAAAGGGCTTTATAGTAGTTCATCTACTAACATTTGTATGCAAAGACATATATTTCCTGGATGAATACATTTAGTGTCCTTTACAAAAGATATAGTTAAGATTGTGCCATCCCCATTCTCCCCTAAGATTGTCTGAAATTTAAAAGCTAATATAGTACGATGGTGAAGATATGGAGAATGGGCATGTTTTAATATTGTTTTGTGTACACTAGTGCAAATTCTATGAAAGGCAATTTAAGAATATCTTTCGAAATTAAGATGTGTCATCATAAATTTCCAATTTTAAAATGGCAGATGAAAGATTTCTTTCTGTTTCCTTTTCTTCTCAGCAATCACCCCAAATCAATAAAGGTAATTAGAAATAAAACATAAACTCCATAATCCATGAAATTAGGAAACAGTTCTAATATATGAAAATGAATGAAGGTGTTTGATTAGCAGAGCAGAGGTAGCCTATGTGGTTGGTTAATGATAGGATTTTTACAACACCAAATGCCACAGAAAGCAAAGGGTTAAGAAAGGGGTTAAAATGGGGAGATTTATTAAAACCCTAGATAAGGAGCAGAGAGAACCCCAAGAACCCCAACCCCATCCTGAGCAGCCAGGTAACCGGCCTTCACATGACCCATACACAGAAGAAATTACACCAGAATATCTTCAGACCAGGAACCCCAGCCCAGTGGAAAGTGGGCACCAGGCAGGAAAAAAGGACGAAATGTCAAGTGAGCAATGAGACACCCAGCTGTAGGCTCAGCTTCTGGAGCATTGGGAACCAGCCTATTGCCATGGCCTCCTCTTGTCACCACCCTCTATCCCCTTAAAGGTAGAGGACACTGTAGAATCCTGCTCTGAAATAACTAAATGCCACAGAGGAAATACCTAGAGATGCAGACAGTTGTGAATTCCACCAATAAAAATCAAGCAGCCTGCTACGCTACTAACCTATAGTGAAGCCAACAAGCTCAATACTATAAATGGAATTTCCAACCAGCTCTTTTATAGCTCCTATTTATTTATTCATGTATTTATTTTTATTTCAGACAGGGCTTTACTCTGTCACCTAGGCTAGGGTGAAGTGGCATCATCATGGCTCACTACAGTCTCTAACTCCTAGGATCAAGCATCCTCCTGCCTCAGCCTCCCAAGTGGCTGAGACTACAAGTATGCACCACAACACCTGGCTAATTTTTTATTTTTTGTACAGACAGAGACTTGCTATTTTGCCCAGGTTGGTCTTGAACTCCTGGCAAAAGATCCTCTTGCTTCAGCTTCCCAAAGTGCTAGGATTACAGGTGTGAGCCACCACAGTTTATATTGTAAATATAAACTGGCAAACAGGGATTGCTTAAGATTCAAGGAAAATCTTCCAGTAAATGCACACATGCCCACACATGCACATAGAGAAAAAAAGAAATGAAGGAACAACAAGGCAGGAAACAAAAAATTACTTTCAAAAAATAAATATAATTGACGTTCTTAGAAGTAGTGAAAATATTACCTAATAGAAAAATAGGTAATATAAAAAATAAGAGAAAGGATGTTCTTACAAATTAAAAATACTAATGCAAAAATTTAATTTTTCAATAAAGTGATAGAAGAGAGCATAATAAACAAAGGATAAATCACAGGAGAAACGATTAGAAAATTAGAGATTCAAACCAAGAGGTGCAATGTCTGATTAATTAATATTTCAGTAAAAGAGAACAAAGAAAGCCATAGAGAGGAAATTATCAAAGAAATAATACAAGAAAAGTATAGGGTGTGAATTTCCAGATTAAAAGAGCCCCAAAATAACAGTATAAAGAATGAAAAATATACCAAAAGACATCATTGTAAAATTTCAATACATGAGGAATAAAGACCCTAAAATCTTCTAAAGACTTTTTTTTAAAGTCACACACAAAAACTTCAGTCATCAGAGGGCACTGGACATCTTGGCAGCATTATTAGACATTAAAAGATAGTGAGAAAACATCTTTACAATTCCAAGAACAATTATATTTTACCTATATGCAATCAACCTAAACCTTTTGCTCCTCATTAATCATTCTCAGGAAGCTACGAGAGAATGTGCTCCACACAAAAGGAGTAAAACAAGAACAAGGAAATCTGGGGAGCAGGAAATTTAGGATCCAACCTGAGAGGAGATAAAGAGAATTCTTAGAATGGTGATAAAGGCCAGGGCGCCCACAGTTCGCAGAGAGCAGCAAGTCCAGAGAGAAACCAGTGAAGTTGAAGCAAGAGAATGAAAAGTTCCGAGGGAAAGAAGCAACTGACTC
This sequence comes from Loris lydekkerianus, assembly GCA_963574355.1. Taxonomy (NCBI): domain Eukaryota; kingdom Metazoa; phylum Chordata; class Mammalia; order Primates; family Lorisidae; genus Loris; species Loris lydekkerianus. Next base: position 31,126 of record CAUYPK010007671.1, on the reverse strand, counting down.
ATTCCTGATGAGCATGTGATCCCTGAAAACAGCATGGAAAATTGGACTGGAAGGTTGTTGGAAGAAAAATTTGATATTTACAAAGAAAACAGGAAATGAAAAACATAAGGCAATCATTAATGCCGGGGGAAAAATGTTCAAGAAAGGAAACAAGTATAGTTTACTACTTGGCACACCAATGAACAATCTTTGCATAGTCATAATAAGGTAATGCAAACAAAAATGCCAATTTAATCTTAAATTGTGGTGTAACCACCCCAGGAATTTAGAGGGAGGGACAGGGGTGTGTAAGAGACCTAAGTCTCTTCATTTGACATAATATAAGGTCAGTAGAAAACACCAGAATGTAAAAGTGGAACATTATCAGCTTGAGCTCATGACTTAGAAGTATAGAGGTACAAACCAGAAGAAACAAATGAAAGGGTTGAAAGGGCTGGGCACAATGCTCATGCTTACAATCCTAGCACTTTTGGAGGTGGAGGCAAGAGGATTGTGTGAGGTTAGGAATTTGAGATAAGCCTGAGCAAGACAAGATCATATCCCTATGAAAAATTAAAATAAAAATTAGCCAGAGGAGGTGGTGTGTGCGTGTAGTCCCAGCTATTGGGAGGCTGAAGCAGGAGGATGCTGAAGCCCAGGAGTTTGAGATTACAGTGAGCTATGATAATACCACTGCTCCCCAGCTGGGGCAACAGAGCAAGACTATGTCTCTAAATAAATACATGGGTCAAAAGCAGAAGAGTTGGTATGCAGGAAATCAAGAGATGGTGGGGTACAGACTGTGGGGTTTAGTTGTAAGTCTCATAAAAGTAGTAATTTTTAAAAATTATTCACCTGTGATAATTTGATTTTTGAAAATAAGTATTTAACAATTATAACAGGGTTATATTAGATAATCTTTAAAATGACTTCTAGCTATAAAAGGCACTTATTGAAAATTTCAAAGGAAAAAATTACTTCAAAGAGAAAAGTAGGGAAGGTAACTAGCATGTTAAAAGACTAAATACTTTTTTTTTTTTTCTTGCCTAGGTTTCTTTTTCCAGCTCTATGCTAATTTCATAAGCTTTGGACTAGAAAAGAAAATGTTTTTGTGATTAGAACCTTCATCAGAACTTGGCCTAGGTTAATTTCCTAAAGAATAATTTAAAAGAACACAAACAGAGTAACTGTAAATTTGTAAACAAATTTCTGATGCATGTCACAACATGGATAAATCTTCAATGAATTATGCTAAGGGAAAGCAGCCAGAGCCATAAGACTGTATAATGTGTGATTCTATTTATATGACATTCCAGAAAAGGCAAAACTATATGGCTAGGAAATAGATCTGTGGTTGCCAGAGGCTGGAGGTTGAGTGTGAGGTTGACTCTGAAAGGACTTGGGAATTTTTTTAGACTATGAAATTAGTCCATTTCTTGAGTATGCTGGGGGTGGAACAATGATATATTTGTCAAAATTCATAGAACTGTACACTAGAAAGGATGAATTTTATCTTATATACATTGTATATAAGTGAGAGAGAGAAGAGACAGAGGAAGAAAGTATGGCCTATGGCTCCAAAATAATTTTAGGTTCAGATTGTCAAATCAAACTAACAAAACCTCAAGTCCTTGGGCCTCTTCTCACTTCACTGGGTGTGTAATTAAGATCACAGAAGACCTTCTCTCCCACATGTACCCCAAAGTGTCACGCAGGAGTCGATCTTAGCTTCATGATCAACACAGTTTTTCTCAGAACTTTCTAAAAACCAAATCTTTAAAAACCGTAAAATCATCCCTATGGTAGATTACAAAAATGGCTCAATTGTTCCTCTCCTCAAATCCATATCACTTTGCAATGTGCCTTTGCAGTTTCCTCCCTTAAGAGTGGGAATTTTGTTCCCCAGTCCTTGAATCTGGGCCGACCTTATGAATTGCGTTACAGATTACAGTGGAGGTAGCTTTGTGCCAGCTCTGAACATAGACCTCAAGGGGCCTGTGGCCATTCATTAGTCTTCTTAGAGCCCTGCCCAGCTACCACATGCACAAGTCCCAATTTGTTTCTATGCGACCAATGTGGCCCAGTCACACCAGCTACTAGCTTGCCACTTCCAGATATGAGAGTGAGACAATTCAGATCAGCAAAGCTTCAGCTAACCCACTGGCTGGCCACAACACGTTAGCAAGTCCAGCAGAGGTCAGCCACGCCTGGTCCAGATGAGCTGAATTGTCTAACAGAACCATAGAATAAGGAATGAAGATAAACTGCTGTTGTTTTAAGTCACTGCAATTTAGGGTACTTTGTAATGTAGCAGACACTAAACAATCAATATAAAAAATAATATGATTTTGTAAAAAAACAGAAATAGCTTAATTACATGTCTTTATAATACTAAAAAGTTAGGTATTGTAGACTAGGTATCTTATTATAAAATAAAAAATAAGATTTCCTAAAGTTTCATAAAACAGTGTATCATACTTTGTAAAAAAACCATTTTACTTGCAGGAATTTATTCTATAGGTATACAACATGAACTAAGTGAGCCCTGATTAGTCTAAATAAAGTTTTATGGGAACACAGCCTAGCCATTTGTTCACATAATCTCTACAGCGGCTTTCACACTAATGAGGCAGAGTTGAAGGATCTTGACAGAGACTGTATGGCCCCCCAAACCTACAGTATTTACTTTCTGGTCCTTTACAGAAAAGATTTGTTGACCCCTGGTCTAAACGAGTAGATCTGGAACTTTACTGTGCATCAGAATTACTTGAAGCACCTGTTAAAACACATTGTGTATGCCTTCAGGGTTTCTGATTCACAGAGGTCTGCACAAGAGCTTACGAATTTGCCTTTCTAGGTGGGAAGCAGTGGCTCATGTGTGTAACCCTAACACTCTTGGAGAGTGAGGCAGAAGGATTACTTGACCTGGGAAGTTTGAGATCAGATCTAAAAATAGAAAAATTAGCCTGGGGTGGTGTTGCATACCTGTAGTTCCAGCTACTCGGGAGGCTGAGGCAGGAGGATCACTTAAGTCTAGCTGTGAGTTTGAGGTTGTGGTGAACTATGATAACACCCCACTCTACTGGGGTGACAGAGGGAGACTGTCAAAAAAAATGCATTTTTAATGCTAATGATCCTCAGATTGACTTAGGTAAGCTACTACTGGGTCTGTGTCCTGTGCGAGCTTGTTACAGAGGCTCCTCAGTCCATGTGCCCAGTCCATGTGCCCAGGCAAAACAGAGTCCAGGGCTGCTAGCTGTGTCCTCCCCAACCTTAGTGTTCTCCTGAGTGCTGAGCTTGAGCTCACAGCTCTCATTTTGCCTTCTCCTAAACCATTTAATCTATTCTCCCAGAATAAGAGCTGGGTTCAATTTTCTACTCCATTGGGTGCTTGGGTAAGTCAGTTTACCTCTCCGAAGCCCTGGATATAGTAAAATACTCTCACCTACTTTCCATGACTATTGTGAGAATTCAGTGAGAAATTTTATGCAAACTACTTTATCAACATTAACAATTCCTAAAGTTGAATTGTTATGTATCATCATTATTGTATGTATGTATTGTAACCTATTGTATTGTTGTAACAATGCTATTCTTGGTAACCCCAGCAGTTCTAAGTAGATGTTGCTGTGGGTTATCAGCAGAGAAAAAGGCTTTGCCCAGGAAGAATTAATAAACATTAATGAAGTCAGCCTCTGATTAAAAAGAAGGCCTTTCACCCATTAAGCAGCTTCAGACATTGTTCTGCATTCAAAAGTAAACATTTGTCTTCATTCTTGGCAGAAGCATGCAGAACAGGTGAGAGATATTGATGGGCCCACGTTGTCAGACCTGGAAGCTCAAAGCAAACCCTCTCTGTATCCTTGCCCAGGGCAGCTCCTCAATCTTTGGCTTCTGTTCCCAGCCTGTGAGGCCATGCCAGCCTCTGAGCATCTCCAAATACTCCAGCAACTTCTGAATTGCTCCAGGAGGACTCAAGGCACTAAGAACACCTGCTCATATAGGAAAGCTCAAGAAACTGCCAGCCGGCCCCAAGCTACAAAAAGCCATTAGCTGCTAATGATCCCAAGCACAGCAGCCAGCTGGACTGGAAGTTGATGCAGAGTGTAGAGTGAAGCAATTGGGCATTACTGTCCCCTGCAGCCACCGAGTTCCCCAGAGGCATCTGAGCTGATGCTTGCTGGCGGGCTGAGCTGGCGAATGTCTCTTCTGGAACCTCACTGCTGTGCTTCTTGGGGAGGTTAGCCAGAGGTGGAGCCTGCCTATCTACTTCCTGTTTGCTCTTTATCTGTTTCAAGGTCGACTTAACTCACCGGCAACCAGGCCCCAGGTCACTCATCAGCCTGGCATATGCCATCAGTGTCCTTATTTGAAACATAGTGCTTTCCTTTGCCACACTCCCCAACCCAGCAATCAATTCCCTATGCCTAACGCACTCAGAAGTCAGGTGAACCTCCTTGAGAGCTCTTGACTGGCACTGAGCGATTCAGATCCCAGCAGCATGCAGTGAGGAGGATCAGGGTCCACCAGGGCTGTTAGGCAGCCTTGGGGAAACAGGTGTTGTGTGGTCCACAGGGAGGTGGAGCGTCCGGATCCAGCCTTGTCAGGAATTTCTGCGCCTCTGGAAGTTAGAGTGCAGATGGCTTCACCCTTTGAAGGCACTAACAAGGTTGTCCTAAAAAGGCTTGAACACTCCTTTGGGCTTCTGATTAATAGTGTGTGTTTCTTCCTTTGGAAAGAGGGAGTCAGAGGCCTGGTTCTGCCACCAATTGACTCTGGGATCACACAGAAGGCACATTGTCTTTCTAAAACTTGGTTGCCGTCTCTAAAAAAATGAAGGCAGAATTTGCATTATGATTTCTAAGGTTCTTCTGACTGCCAAGGTTTTATGATTCCCTTGAACTCTAGGGATAGCCTTCCTAGCCCTCCGACCCCCCCCCTCATATACACACACTCCTAGAGAATGCAAACAATTTTTTAATATGAATCCAAGCAAAATGTAATAAAGAAGGTAAATTTGCTGCCCCAAATTTGCATAATGTATTCTCAAGCCAAGCAGAAATGGCATTTGGATTGTTTGCTGTTTTGAATTATCTGCACCACCGCACCCCTGCATTTGTGCAGATAATTGGGAGGTGACTGTATATGGGGAGGATACACAGTTTCCTGTATGGATCACATCACGAGAGCAGAGTTTGGGCTAATGTGATTAACTCAGTTGGTGGAGCCCAAGGAAGACCGTTAGTCAGATCTCCATAGTTTTATACATAGAAAAATCTCTTGTTGGATGTCCCTAATAGAACCCCTGACCAATAAAGGGATAAAGTGGGTAAGAAAATGTGTTAACTTAATTCTGAATCAATAGGTCCTGGTTTGTGATCAGAGTGACTCCAGAGGGAAGGTGACTCATTATTTTATTGTGGCAAGAGTTTAAATCACTTGTGGTGGGTGACAGGTAACAGGAACAAGGTCTACAGATGGTGGTGGCACCAACACAGCCACACAGCCACTCAGCTGTCTGCATAGGCAGCTGCGCATGCAAACACTGTAAAGAAGTGATTTTACTCTGACACTTTAATAAAGCTAAAAAGGCCGAAAGCATGTCCGTGAAGATATGCAAAGGAAATCCATGATGTGGGATGCAGCTCAGAAGAAAGCCTGGTGCCTGTACAAATGTTCCCATTCACTCAATTTCAGAAACCTGAACAGGTCCTTGTGGCACAGGTCTCAGGAGCCAACCGTGACGGAACCAAGAAGCTGTCACAGGAGCTTGGAAGGGGTGGTTTTAGGACGAGTACAACAAATTACTACTCGACAAAGCAGGTAGTAAAGAAATGAAACATGTTGCCCCTGAAGGCAATACAGGCTGAAAATAGAAATAGGTCCAAAAATTGCTTTGGATAAATTCAAGACGTACAGATCTACAGCAGAGTTTCCTTTGTAATAGGAAAGCTAGGTCTACTCCACACTTGATGGAGAATAGCTGTGTTTGCCTACAAAGCATCCTTTCTGCTGCTCTCAGCCCCACTGCCTCTTTTACCCTTCACGTACTGAGTGCAAGCCACTCACTGAGAAACGTATGTGCATTATCTTATTTCATCCTCACAGGCACACGGTATCAGGTATTATTATTCCCGTTTCAGAAAAGAGGAAACAGTATTGTACCAACCTGCTGGGCTGACAGCTCAACTCACACAATCCCTCTCCAGTGTCACCGCCCCTTGTGACCACCTCTATATCATATGATCCTGCTCCCCTCCACCACTGCCAACTCCTACAGGGCAACCCCCAACCCAATCCAAGGGGGGGTCGTCAGTGAAATGTGAGCTCTAAAATGAGGATGCACAGATGTGGAGCTGTGTCCAGTAATGGCAGAAATCCTGCTTGAGAACATATCCTGCATATCCTTGCAGAAATTGCAACCCTCTTAGGTGGACGGCGGAAACGTAAAATGGTGCAGCCACTGTGGAAAACAGGTTGGTGGTTCTTGACGAAGCCAAACATAGAATTACCATATGGCCCTGAAGTCACATGCCTACGTCTATATCCAAAAGAATTGAAAACAGTGACTCAGGTACTTAGACGCGAAGGTTTATGATAGCATTATGCACAATAGCCCAAAGATAGAAACAAGTCAAATGTCCACCAACATATGAATGGGCCAACAAATGTGGTATATCCATACAATGGAACATTATTCAGCTATAAAAAGGAAGAAAGTTGGGATACAGTTCACAACATGGGTGAACCTTGATGATATGTGAAATAAGCTGGACCTGATAGACGGACATTGTTGTGTTTCTATGTACAAGAAATCTCTATAGGCTAATTCATAAGACAGAAATTATCAGGGACTGGGAGAAAAGGAGTATGGGGAATTATTTCTTCATGATTGTAGAGTTTCTATTTAAGGTGATAAAAACATTTTGGAAAAAGATAGTGGTGGTGGTCACACAACATTGTAAATTCAAGCCACCAAATTGTACACTTACAAATGGTTAAAATCACAAAATTTTATGTTATCTATATTTTACCACAATAAAAATAATTAAGGAAAAACAAGACACATTCTTCTATTCTAACTGCCCAGTGCTACCTGGACCGCCTAAATTCTTTACTTGGTTGTTTAACTGAAATGACTTAGTATCATGACAATAAATTTCCTTCTGTCATTTAACTAGCCAGACTTGGTGCTTTTCCTGGTGACCATTGAAACTGCCATAGTATATGAAGGTTTCAGGTTTTGTAAAGAACTTGCCTAAAATCTCACAGCTTCAGAGTATCAGAACTGGGAGATGAGCCCACATGCCCAGGGGTGTCTGGCCCTAGATAGACCCTGGAGCCATGACTATTACCACAGTAACACTGTGAACTGTCTGAAAGCTAATATCGGTCTGTGTCGAGTCTGCAAGTATCCACTAGAATGCAAACATTCCAATAACATGAAAAATGAATTTGTTCACGCATTCATCTATCCAACCAGTTGCCCAGCCAATCAGTCAATACCCAAGTATTTCTTGAGCAGTTATTGGTTGTTTAACACTGTATAGGATATTCAAAGGGGAAAGAGAAAAGGAACCCCACTCTCCACAACCTTGTAATCCAGCTGAGGGAGAAGTGCCATGTGGACCAAATACTTAAAACAAGTAGGCCCTGTGACTAAGGCTTGCACATCAAAACATCTGAGGGAAGGGGGGTTGAATGAAAAGAAAAATCCATTTGTTATAGATTGGCTTCAGCAATAAAAGTTCTTCCTGATGGACAGTCCAGGCCTAATGGAGAGAAATGTTTCCAGTTGGTTTTGCAGGTTTTGAAATTAAACGATCTTAATTACCATCCCCAAATCTACTACTAAGATTTAACTCTTTGTATTACTCGTGAAAAGCCACTAGAGACACTCCCCCACCCACTATTCCCAGATACTGCATAATTTCTGATGTTCTTTCTCTTGTTGCTGGTTCTCTACATTTTATGGTGAAATGTTTAGCTCAGTTCATTAGGATTTGGGGGGAGGGGTATTCAGCATTCAAATCAAGAATAGACCTGCTTTTACTCATACACAAACTTAGCAGAAATCTGACTACTACAAATATTTGTTAGGACGAGCAGTCCTGCATTTCATTGTTTAATCAAAAGATGGTCTCACAATTCATGACATAAGGCTCCCATCGCTTCAGACCATCTTCAAGCCTCAAACTCCTCTGCCTTGTCACTTTGAGTAAGCCTGATTTATCAGGTTAGGTCAGCAATCAGCCCATGTTAATATGAAAGGTATGTCTTAAATTTAATCTATGTTCTATCCATGAACACACTCAGGGAAACACCTTTATATATGGATCCAGGAAAAAATAACAACTGTTAACCGCTGATTTGCAAGTGTGTTCTCTTTGGCCTGCACAGTGGACACTACTGATTGATTAGACAAAGGCCTTTCCCTAAAGTCTCTCCTTTGGCTCCTCCCACTGGAGGGATGGCTCCAACGACTTAGAGTGGCCATGTAACCCAGTTTGGGCCTTTACGATAAAAGCAAAAGACTGCTGGGCTAAGAAGAGGGAAAATTCTGGAAATGAATTTGTTTTCCTGGTAAAAAGGGAGATGGCCCCTTCTTCATGCCATGCAGGTAAACATGACCCAGATACTATGGAAATCATCACATGTATGAGCTAAGGAGGCAAAGCATGAAAGTATAAACACTAGAAATACCTGGGTCAATACCAGAAACTATTTACTTCTGGACTTCTTGCTCTTCCTTTTAAATATGTTTATTGACATACCATTCAGTGAAATCTCACAAACTGCAAACATCCAGGTAAGCAGAACCCAGATCAAGAAAGGGAACATGACCAGCACCCCAGTGTCCCCTCATTATATTCTCTTATAGCCTTTACCCTCAGAGGAATAACCCTCTCCCTGCTCCTAACACCACTGATTAGTGGGACCTGAGTTCTGTACTTCACACAAGTAGAATTGAGCATGTCTGGTTTCATTTGCTCAGTGTTAGGTTTGTGAGATGCTTCCGTATGGATGTGGGTAGTTGTGATTCATTCACTATCTATTATAGCCCAAGCGGTATTTAAATCATTATTTATTCATTCTAGTGTTGATTGGCATTTGTGCACTATCTAGACAAGATAGTTTTGGTATCATCAATGTTCATTCTTAAGTAGTCTGATGATAAATACATGTGTTTATTTCTGTTCAGTATACACCTAAGAGTGGGATTGCTGGGTCATAGGACATGCCCTGACCAACAGTTTTCCAAAGTGGTCGTATCTGAAATATTTTCCTGTGACCCTCCCCCCCATATTTTTTTAAGCCACTGTAAGTTAGGTTTTCAATAACTTGCAGCTGAATGCATTCCTAATCAACATAGCCTCCTTGGCATTTGAAATACTTTTTAGTTCATTCAAACATATATATATAATCAGGAATCTCAATGTGAAAAACTACATTTCCAGCTTGTCTTGAAATAGTAGAAGCTCTCACAAGATGGTAAACATTTCTGGATGAAAACAATTGGCTGAATTTAAAAATAATAATTGCCAACCCTTTTATAGTGCTTACTGTGTGCCAGAAATCATTCTAAATGCTTTACATACATTGACTCATGTAGTTTTCTCAACAATTCTACAAGGCAGGTACTAGTGACCTGCCCATTTTACAGATAGGAAACTGAGGTGCAGAGAGATGAGCTATTTAGATCACAATCAGACAGCAAGGAATAGCGGAACCAGGATTTGAACTCAGACTATCTGGTCCAGAACTTTTGCTCTTAACCACTGCACACCTCCAGTAGAAGGGCTTCCATGCTCCAATAACCACAGCCTCCATCAGTCTTACCCTTTATACCCAGCTCTGCTCTCATTTAAGTTAACCTGTTAGGCTTCTATAGACATTCCAATTTACAACCTTAGCATTGGATATCTTGTGAGGGAAAGAAAGACTCCATATAAATTTGGGATTTTTGCCATTACTTCCAGGATACTTACCATGCCACCAAATTGCTCACCCCTGGAAATCAAAGCAGAAGAATTTACACATTTAATTGATGTGCAGGAATTGTGTAATTCTTGCTATCGCCCATTAGACATAACAAATTTCCCCCCTCCCAACTTTTTGTGGATTCTTTAAAACCTATTTATTTGGGGGCAATATTTTCACTAGTAATTTATTTTTCCATATGTTAAAGTCAGCATTGTTTAGCAAATCGGAGGCCCTTTTGGCCTGGTAGCTCAAGGATGCTAATGGAATAGTGCAAATAGAAGTGTTATTAGCCACCAGAGCAGGCAGCAGAGTGATGCACGCCATTTAGACTGACAAGCAACCAAGAAATTGGTTTCCCAGTTGGAACTGTAGGTAGAAGTTGTTCCTGAAAATCAGAGGAAAGACTCTTCTTAAGTTTCTAGGGATGGACAGAAAGAGAAAAGAGGAGAAGGGATTGGTAGTAAACAGCAACTGCTTTTGCTCACCCAGAACTCATTTCCCCATCTTGGTCATGACACTACTTCCAGTCAGTATAGTTGTGATAGAACTGATCCCCACGGCTCTAGAAACCAGCCTATTCCATTCTCCTGGCTACACTGCTTGATTCAACGATGAGAATGAATTTGAGCTGACAATGCAATTCAATTTTGTGACTTTCACTGGAATTACCTGGAAGATAAGCTCTTGCAGATATTTCTACCTATTGATAAAAGGATGATATTGACAGAATCTCGAAGCTGCTGGGAGCTCCCAGATGGAGAGAAACTTCTTGAAATTGCTAATATAGATGAGAGAGAAGAAGAAAACTGAGTTCTATTAATCTGACATGGCTGAAGCTCCTGGATCCAGCCATACCTGAAGCTCTGGATTTTTCCATCATGGCAACCAACACATTTCCTTTTGCAATAAAGTCACCTTGAATTAGATTTTTGTCACTTGCAATAACAACAATAAACTTTATTTATACTCTAATTATAATCTATAACTACTGTGTAGGATAGAATATAACATCTTAAACACTGAAGAATAAAAGTACAAATTTGGCTAGAACAGAATAAAAGAGAGAGACTATGTTTGAGTATGCCCCAGAACAAGCAAGAGAAAGATGAATTTGGAAAAGAAATCTAGAAGCCCTGTTGGTACCTTATTGGGATGTGGAAGCAGGATGGGCTGATCCTGCCCAGTTCAGGTCTCTCCATTCTGGAGGGCTCAGTCTATACAATGTGGAAAATGTGGCAGAGAGAGAAAGAACTAAGGGAGTGAAGGCAAATGGCTGTGGACATGAGACATCAGGCTTTACATACAAGGGCTTTGTGTCTCCAGGACGCCGAATGTGTTTCTGATGGTGTCATGCCAGCCCTCTTCTGAGTTTGAGTGCACTGACCCATTGAGCCAATAATTTTTGGAATTTCTTTTACTTTTCCATCATTGCTGTCTTCTCTTCTTCCCCTTCTTTTGAGCTGGTTTCTTCCTACTTCATTTTTTTTTTTTTCACATTGAGGCATTAGAAAGAAGAACCGCTGATTGTCATCATTAATCATTTGGTGTTTAATTGGGTTTTGACTAATACTGTAGATTAAGGTCATGTTCTTCACTTGGAATTTCTGGCAGAGTAATGAAGGTATATATAATTCTAACTCCAAGCCCCAAACTAAAATACTGTGGACTAGTACAGATTACCTGTCAACATTATGCTAATGTCCGCTCCCAAATGGTAAGACAAGTTTCTCAATGGTCATAGACAGCTTGAATGTAATCACCAGGATGGATCTTGAGGGAGCACTAATTTCTCCAATTGAATTTTTTAAATGTGGTATAAACATTTAACATGAGATCTAGCCTCTTAAATGTTTAAGCGTGCAATATAGTTTTGTTAAGTACAGGCACAATGTTGTATAGCAGATCTTAGAACTTAATCATCTTACATAAATGAAATGTTATACCCGTTGAACAACAACCCCTTTCCTCTTCCCCCAGCCTCTGGCAACCACAAATCTGTTTCTACATGTTTGACTTTTTAAGATATTTCACATCATTGGAATCACACAGTATTGGGCATTCTGTGACTGATTTATTTTACTTAGCATAGCATCCTCCAGGTTTATCCATGTTGTCACATATGACAGGATTTCCTTCTTCTTTTTTTTTTTTTTTTTGGCCGGAGCTGGGTTTGAACCCACCACCTCTGGCATATGGGGCTGGTGTCAGAATTTCCTTCTTTTGTAAGGCTGAATAATATTCCACTGTGTATATGTATCACATTTTCTTTATCAATTCATCTGTTGACGGACGTTTAGGTTGTTTTCATATCTTGTTTGTTGTGAATACTACTGCAATAAACATGGGGGTGCAAGTACCTCTTTGAGATCCTCATTTCCCACAATTAAATCTTTTAATTAAAAACTAAATCACACACTCAGGGTGAGAAAACAGGGAACCATTTTTTATATATATATTATAATACAAAACTTTCAGGAGGACACTTTCCCTTGCAAGGTCTATCTTTAGCTGACTCAGGTAAGCCTTACTTATTGCATTTTTAATTGATGCTCATAATAATAGTTGAAGCAATCTTGGGAGACTCCTCCTACTGTAATAAAATATTTACAGGATCCCCTGGAATGTTAGTTATATGTTAGTGTAACTATTGACAAGTCAAAAGTGTACTTGAGGTTCAAGCCCAGGCCCAGCCAAACTGCAACAAAAAAACAGCCGGGCATTGTGGTGGGCGTCTATAGTCCCAGCTACTCGGGAGGCTGAGGCAGGAGAATTGCCTAAGCCCAAGAGCTAGAGGTTGCTGTGAGCTGTGACGCCACAGTACTCCACCGAGGGCGACAAAATGAGACTCTGTCTCTAAAAAAAACCTGTACTTAGAAGCAATTAAATACTTCTCCAACCTACATATTTATAAACATATATACATGTATATAGAGGCTCTCTTTTCAGCTTCCTCAAAATTCAGAGCTAAGCTTGAGCCATTTTTTTCTGCTGCAGGTCTCTTTCCTTTCCCCCCTCACTCCTTTCCTCACTCTCTCTCAACATTCATTGAAGACCCAGAGTGTGCCAGTATTGTCAGTTCTGAAATGACCCTTAAATGTCCCTTATAGTCACGTTATACAGACTCAGCAAATAGTTTTAAATTCCCATAGTTTCTGATTTCTCCAAGGGATTTTGTATTAAGCAAAGAAAAAAAAGTATTCTTTTTTTCCTCTATCTTAGTGAGTTTGAAGGCAGATATACATCACTGAAGGTTGCTATTAACGTTAAGTTAGTTAATTATAGCAAGCACATAGTCGACATGCTGTGAAGATGGAAGAGAAGAGAATAGCCCGTCAGTCAGAGGAGCCTCTAAATGAGTTTGCCATAATCTAGGGATATTGAAATGGATGGGTCTCAGCCCATCAACCAACCAAATATAGTATCCAGCTCTTACTGGGTATGTGGGGAGAGAACTTAGAGTTTTAACCTGCTAAAATCCAAAGGCTCTGGGGTGAGTTGTACCATGTCACACTTGAACAAGGAGTTATTTCCATATCCCTCTATTGTACTTCTTGAACTTGTCACTGTCACCAGAACACACTTCTCCAAATTGACTATATGGTCCATTTTCAGCGTCGTATGTCTGTTCTGACTGTTCTGTTGCTAACAGACACCTTTGGCTCTTTTACTCATAAGTCAGTGGTCCTGATGGGAACACTCCAGTGTTCCAGCCTCTGCCTCCATGGCCAGGCCACAGGATGAACCCAGCCACCAGCTTATGAAACACGAAACACCAGAGAATATAAGAGCAGGAACTTCCACTGTCGCTGCTGTGAGGCAGGTCACCCTCCTATGGGTAGAAAGCACCCACCTGGCCAGGTCAACTGGGAACAGGGACAGAATTTGACTATTGAGACCAGGAACTGCTTTGAATTATTACTCTTGACTATCAGCAAACTGTTGGAAGTAGATGGAAAACACATTCTCCTGTAGGCCTTCTCAGTCACCAATTCCCATAGCCTTCCCTCTTTTTCCTGTTACTTCTTTCTCTTTGTTTCATGCAAATGAGTACATACAGAACTTCCTCAATTGCACGAGGAGTCGCAGCCTGAACTCAGTGGTGCTGGGCAGAGAGATTTATAACCCCATCATGCCTGCAGGTCATTACCATGGAACTCTCATAATGGTCATTTCCAATCAGGAAAAGTTCTTAGAGTCTCTGTTTGAATCCCCTCTAAGCATTCCCTTCCATCTGGAAGCATCTCCGTATCTTCATCTGCATACACTTTGTCTCCTTAACAAGAGTTTCAGCAGCCTTGAGTGGTTCATTTTTCCAGCCTGACCTCTTCAAGCAATAGCTCTCTCTTAAAATTACGGTGCATCATTTTCCCCAAATGAAACTGAATATTAAAGAACATAGAGAGCTTTAGACTGCACAGGATGACAGTATTTCATCCGCAGAGACAGAGGGTGTTAAAATGTTCTACAATTGTGCACCAAAGAAATTTCTTTCCCTTCACACCTCTGTGAAGCCCAGAGCTGTGTCTAACAGGCTTTCAGTGCCATGTTTAGCACATATTTACACTCTCACAGCTCCTAGACAGGTATCTAATCTTGTTGCAAAACAAAGTCAGCCGGATTAGACCACCTTATCAGTCTGAACCCATTAAATCTTATTTATTTCCCAGCTGCGAGAGATTCAGGTAATGGTTATTTATGTAGGAATTTGGCAAATGTCAGACAAACCCAGTGATGCTTGTCTGGAGTCCTGTTTACAGAGGACCGCAGCCAAAGGGTTCCGGGAGTATTTCCCAACCTTTTCCCCTGAGACTACCCCATGGGAGGTTTTAGACAACAAGGTCATGCAAACTCTGATCAGGAGTGAAATGGTGAGACTGGCTGTCTTACTGAATGCTTGGATGTAAAGTGTTATTTATATCAATAGCATAAACTGTTTGCTCCACAAACTCGGGATGCCAAGATCTTCTCAGTTTTTTGTTTGTTTTTCTTATTATTTTCCCTATAACAAAACTTTCCGAAGCACTTATTGGCAGAAAGCCCAGAATATCCCTCTAGAGGTCCACCCTGATACCTTAAATTGTCAACAAGGCTAAAGCCTGAATCTCCAGGGGGAGGACGTTGGGGGTAGTGTTGACAGTTCTTCCAGAAAGACAGTTTACCAGCACCACTGCCCGGAAGCTAGGGCTGAAGGTGCTGCCTCTGCCTTTACTGAGCTAGAGCCAGGCCTTCCCTGCAATCCTTCAGTTCCTCCCCTACATACCTGCCCCATGTTCCCCTCTCAGGGGTTCCGGGTCTCTGTCAATTTGTCCATTATTTCCTGGGACCAGCCCTTACACTAAGATGTATCAACTGCGAGCAGCCTTGTCACCCTGCCTCACAGCCAAAGGTGGTCTGCCCCAGCGACTCTTCCTCCATAAGACAATAACAGTCTCTCCAGGAAACGTGTCATCTGAAGCAGCACTGCCGATGGACACTGTAGAATCATTACCTTGCCAGGCACTGTTCCCAGCATGTCCCTTACATATGGCCATTTCTTAGGTCTAAAAGCAAATGTAGGACAGAAAACCTCCCTGCAGAAACCCAGATGACCACAACACACAAACTTTGGTAAAAATAAGGAGCTCACACTCTTGAGCCCTACTTGCCAGACCTCTTTAAGCTCCGCATGGCTTCTCCTGAGAGCGCCTCCCATGACTTGTCAGCTGCCAGCAGCCAGGAGGAGGACAATGTAGGTGCCCTTGAGGCCAGACAGCTGGTCAGCAGCAGTGGGACCTACTGGGCCCCTTCTGGGCTGGATTTCCCACCACCACCCCCAGCATCAAGCTGAATGAAACATCAGGTGCCGCGCAACACCTGGTCTCAGGGGGGGTACAGTTCTTTGAGCTTACAGCCATTTCTACTGTGGGGGTCTCACAGCACCAGGCAGGCTAAGTGAAGAGTTTTAATCCATGGGATTTATCCCAAACCAGCACTTTCTTCTGACAGCCAAGGTGCTCATGCTGAGTCCAGGACCAGCCCAGATTTTGTCCTCTTTTGAGGTGGTCTCCTCTCAGTGACCTGAATGAGCTGGTCACATTTGCAATCCGACCTTAGACTGGAAGACTTGTCTACCACACCTAACTTTGTCTTCCATGGTCAGAGGGAAGGGCATACAGTTCCATGTATGTATTTTCCCTAAGTGACTCTTCTGCCTCTTATTTCTGAGTACAAATAGAGAAAAGCAGGGACTGGGGAATTACCTTTCTACCTGGCAGTAGTCTCCCCCCCCCCCACACACACACACAGGTAAGCCCTAATTCTTGACAACCTAAGCCTAAAGTGGTCCTTTATGTCCACATGTGCTGACAGTGATATATTTCATTTACACAGCCCTTCGTACGTATTAGTTTGGTATTGCTGCTGTAACAAATAACCATGACCAAGAACTTAGAACAAGAATGTAGAACTTGTTATCGTATAGTTCTATAGGTTGGTAAGACAAAATCAGCTCACTGGGCAGAAGTCAAAGTGTCCAAAGGGCTGGCTGCTTCTGGAGGCTCTAAGGGAAAAAGCATTTCCTAATCTTTTCCAGCTTCTGGAGGCAGCCTGTGCACTGCCTCACAACACGCCAGCTCACACCACTCCAACCTCTCATTCCCATCATTGCATCCTATTCACTCCAATCTCCTACACCCTCTGATCTTCTGCCTCCAGAGCTCTTATAAGGACACTGTGTTTACATCAGGGCCACCCTGACAATCCAGGATCCATCTCGAAATACTGAGTTTAATCACATCTTCAAAGATTCTTTTGCCATATAAGGAAACGTATAAGATAATCTATTTATAGTTTCCAGGAATTAGGTGCAGACATGTGGAGGCTGGCAGGGTCCATTATTTAACCTACCACACCTATTACATTTTTAAAACATGGTTTTACCCAGCCTGATCAAGAGCAAGTCTCTGTCTCCACTAAAAAGAGAAAAACTAGCCAGATGTTGTAGAGGGCACTTATAGTCCCAGCAACTTGGGAAGCTGAGGCAAGAGGATCTCTAGCTCAAGAGACTGAGGTTGCTGTGAGCTATGATGATGTCACGACACTCTACCCAGGGTGGGAGATTGAGACTCTGTCTCAAAAAAATGTTTTTAGATAAATTATCTCACGCAATGCTTCAGACAACCTTGAGAGGAAGGTTATTGCCATTTCTATTTTATAAGAGGAAATGACGTAGGTTAAAGCTGGGCTGTCCAATACAGTAGCTAGTGTGGGCTTTTGAACAATTGAAATATGCCTAGTACAAAGTAACTTATGCTGTATAAGTATGAAATTTCCAATGGATTTTGATTTATCACAAAAAGAATCATAAAATGTCTTGTTAACAATTTAAAACGTACTGATTACGTGTTGAAACAATAATATTTTAGCTATGTTAAATAAAATAAAGTATAACTATAATAAATTAACTCCACATATCTCTTTTAAAATTTTTAAAATATTACTAAAATTTTTTAATTACCCATGTACCCCACATTCTATTTCTACAGGGCAGCACTGGGTGAAGGTCATACATTCAGTAACAACCAACCTGTGTTCTAACCCCCGTCCCAGTGTTTTATGCCTTATATCCCATAGAACAATAGAAGTGCTATGGGCTTTGAAGTCTAAGAGACTTGGATTCAAATTCTGACTCTCCCACTTCTGAGGAACATTTATTATTGTCTCTGTGCCTCGATTTCCAAAACTGAATAATAAGACCCACATTAAAGGACTGTTATGAATATTCAATGGACAACCTAGGTAGAAGATCTAGCATAGAAACTGGAATGACAGTCCTTTTTCCCATCTTGTCCTTCCTCTATAAATCCACCATATGCAAATAGGGAAATAATTTTAAAGGTCAATTAAAGGAAAATGTCACACTTATATAAAACTTCCCTCATCTATTTTAAACCAAGCAAATCTAGTTTTTTAAATAAATTTTTACAATTTTAACTCTAGGTACCTGTTGTATGGTAGGTACCTACAATATCTGAAGCTCTGAGATCAGAATGGTTTCCTCAATGGATACAGAAGGGACGAGGCCTGTACACACCCAGACAGAAGCCAGACTCTTCTGGGACCAACTGTACTAATAAGAAAAAAAATTCCAGCCAGTCATGGTGGTTCATGTCTATAATTCTAGCACTCTGGGAAGCTCAGGCAGGAGTACCACTTGAGCTCAGGAGTTCAAGACCAGCCTGAACAAAAGTGAGACCCCATGTCTACTGAAAATGGAAAAAATCAGCCAGCCATGGTGACATGCTTACCTACAGCCCCAGCTACTTGGGAGGCTGAGGCAGAAGGATCGCTTGAGGTTGCAGTGACCTTTGACAACGTCACTGTAGTCTATCTACCCAGGGTGACAGAGCAAGACTCTGGAAGAAGAAGAAGAAGAAGAGGAAGAGGAGGAGGGGGAGGAGGGGGAGGGGGGAGGGGGAGGAGGAGGAGGAAGAGGAGGAAGAAGGGGAAGGGGAAGAGGAAGAGGAAGAAGAGGAGAAAGAAGAAGAGGAAGAGGAAGAAGAATTCAAATGATAGACATTTAAGTTAATTTGACCCAAGTTTGCCTTGAATGAAGTGCGGCAAACTCAAAGTCCTTTGTCCTATGGGTTTTCCATCTGTAACATAAGCATAGAACTGTTACATAATGCTGGGCTTAGAAACACAGCCAACATTTCATTTATTGCTCTGTTTAGCAAAGTGTGTTTAGTACAAATTAATGTGTCACATAAAAAGAAGGCTTTGGTGAAATCAGTTCATAAAACTCTGGGTTGAGCAAATTATGCTGCTCTGCCTAAGCTAATGTACATTGTGACTCACCAGGAACCAGCATGTAATACACTGAGTCCCAAATCCATTTGACTAAGGAAAATCCTTTTTCTTCTCGCTAAACACAGAACTGCTGTAGAGCTATAGAATTCCTATTCTAGGGAAGCACTTCAAGGAGTATCTATTTAAATGGACTTTTAGTTCTCTCTTAAAATCATTTCTCAAGTCAAGACCTGGACATTTTGTTGTTTATTTGAAGTATGAATCTGAATTCATACTCCTCTGTTCATGGCACACTGTCAACAATGGTTAGTTTTTCAAATCCTAACACTCAAAGAAATATTTTCATTACTTTATTCTTCTTCTTAGGGCCTCCTTTCTGCCTATTTATTGATGTATAAGATAGTCAAATTTCCAGAGGAAAAATAACAGACCCAAAGAGTTCTTCATCCTTAACAACTAACTCCTAGGACAGGGTACTCGAATGAACTTTGAATTTGAGGGAAATCATTTTATTTTAATAGTCTGGATAACTGCAATGCAAATTTCCTCTTGCTTTAACAACCATGCTGACTTATCAATTTGGTTCTTGTAGCTTGTACTGTGTTCCTTTTTGTCCTTAATGAAATGAATAAGTAAATCAGATGCCACTCTAACTTCATCAGCACCAAGAAGGGAGTTCTGGGGAGAATTGAGATGTTTGCGTGTCATGAGGTAACTTCTTTCCCATTCCTTGGAATTCATACCAAATAGATTGGTACAATTTTTACATGAGCTGGACACATTCTCTCTCTCTATCTCTCTCTCTCTCTCTCTCTCTCTCTCTCTCTCTCTCTCTCTCTCTCTGGCAAACAAGAAGATAAGCCTTCTTTTCTTTGATGATGTTACAGTCTTATTCTCTTTAGGGATCATTCCAAAAAGGAAATAATCCCGTTGACTAACTACTATCAAAAAGAAAAGCCTAGGGCAGCGCCTGTGGCTCAAAGGACTAGGGGGCCCGGCCCCATGTACTGGAGGCGGCAGGTTCAAACCCGGCTGTGGCCAAAAACTGCAAAAAAAAAAAAAGAAAGAAAGAAAGAAAATAAAAGCCTAAAATCAATTGTGCCAGATTCAAACTAGTCACCCTATGCAGATGTGCTCCAGCTTCCAGACTAAACAAAATTATTTTATTTAGTAATCAGGATTTATTTTAGCTGTTCAAAGCTGCTTCCTGAGAAAAGTTTGTCACTTGTCTGCATACATGTCTGAAACTCGCCCAGGGTACAAATAGAAAGACCTTCCATCCAGGCAAGAATATAAATCAAGTTCCTTAGTTTCATGATAAAACCCTCAACTTTGCCATCAGCACACTGAGATCCCTGGAGCACATGAATTTTCTATCAAAAATGTAAAAAAATCTATGCTTTAACTCTCAAATTATCAGTTATTTCTTATCTATTAATTACCTACCTGAGATAACTGATTATTGAGAAGAATTTTCAAAGAAGCATGGCTCAATTCTCCTCTAAGTTCTAGCCTCATGCCAAGTCAAAAAAAGAAAAAAAAGAAAAAAGAAAAAGAAAAAGCAAATAACACACCTGTGGTAGACTTCATTAACACACCTGTGAGAAAGACTAAAAAAATTCATGATTTAACTTTCTTCCTTTGGCACTCATCAAGCATATATTGGAGAAATTTTCATAAAAAAGTGTTCTTATCAGGTGGCACCTGTGGCTCAAAGGAATAGGAAGCTGGCCCCATATGCTGGAGGCGGCGGGTTCAAACCCAGCCCCGGCCAAAAACTGCAAAAAAAAAAAAAAGTGTTCTTATATCCTAAAATTGAAGAAAATAAATCCACCATATTAGTTGAATATCTCCATGGAAGATCAATTTATTTTAGAATTTAATAATAGGAAAAACATTTTTTGAGGTTGGCATATTTAATTGAATAGATAATGAGACCTACCTCAGTTGACATATTTCTCTCTTTCTTTTATAATCTCAGCTTCCAGGGTGCTCAAAACTTGTTTTGGGATCGATTGCAGTAGTTTTGCTAAGCTAAAGTTTTATGCCATGGCTATAATCCACCTATTGGTACACTCGTATTCTTTTGCTGTCTGTTAGTGGTTCTCCAGTATTTCAGTCTTTATTGTAAACCATTTCAAATCCTTAGCAGTTGATAACATCAATATAAGAAATAAATAAACCATACGTAATTTTTATACCACCATTCCAGGAATCTGACAGAGCATAGCTGGAGGTAAAGAGAACGAACTGCTGTAGGTCAGGAGAAAGCACAGACAGAAATAAAGGCAACATCTACATAGGAGGAAAAGTGGGAAGAAATAATCCCATCTATGCAGCCCATTTATTCTCTGAAATGGATCAGGATGTGCACCCACTCTGGATACTGAAAAGATCTCCTGCTGCTGCTTTGGACAAATAGTAACTTTCAACAGAAAGGAGATACCATGTTAGTGGCTGGTTTTAAGTGAAGAAAAATTAAAAATGAAGGCTTGTTTTTTTTTTCCTTTTTCTCATTTCACTACATAGTTTCTTCCTTTAAGTCTGTCATTTCTAAGTACCCTACAGACACTGAGCTCAGATGTCTTCTGCAGAGACTCCCTGGGCAGCCCCTAAGTCCCCTGCTCAGCACCCATGCCAAAACCCAGCTCTATGACTCACCTCCCCCCTACAGTGAATAGGTTGGATGGTGATCATCAGCCTCTGGCTTCAGCTGCAGGGTTGGGCTGGTGCCAATCAACAAACAGGATGTCAGGCTCAGCTGTTTCAGCCTAAGAGATTGATCCTCTTTAAATAAAATCTGTAGAGGGTGAATACCACAAGACCCTAAGGTGCTCTGAGAGGGAAGGGTCACTCTAGGAGAGAAAAATCTGATCCCAATGAGAGGGGAAATTTATGTGATGGTTCTAGACCTCACCCACTATAGAAAGGGATTTCAGACACAAGTTTAGGGGAAAGTATTACAATAAAATTTTCTTTTAAATCTTTGGCTCACAAGTCAACTCACTTTATAGTGTAGTCATAATATTATATAACTATAAAGAGACCCATAGTAATCAAATTCAAGTTACATTAAATGACAGTTTATGAAACTCTTTTAAATTGCAGGGAGTATAGTGTAGGTATGTGCAAATGTTTATTCTCTTGGAAACAAGAGTCATATTTTCATCAAATTTCCAGTCGAGGTCAACAATCGAAAAGAGGTCAGAACTTCTCACCAGTCTGATCCAATGCTCTTATTTCTCAGAGAACATCCAATACAACTAACTCAAGCAGAGCTGCCAGGTGAGAGATTAGGAAAAATCAATTGTAGGGAAGAAAGTTTTCTAATGAGATTTCATTTGAAAGTCTTATAGCTTGTGCGAGAACCAGACCGACGCCATCTTAAGGGTTCAGCCATTTTGTCAGCCATTTTGTTCAAAACTGATGAGTCACTGTGAGTTGCAGGTTTTCCACCTCAAGTCATCAGCTTCCAATCAGAAACTGCCTTCTGGAGTGGGCCATATGGCAGGACCAGTGGCAGCCAATCCAGAAGCAGTCCCTTTGTTTAAATTGTATATGCCCACTTTGCTGTGCTACACTATAAAACATCCCTGTTACAGAGCTCGGGGTTCCTGGCTTGATCTGTTGTAGCGGAGTCCCTGGGAGCCCAAACTCAAGCTTGCAATAAAATGGCTCTTTTGCTTTTGCATCGGAATTGGCTCCCTGGTGGTCTTTGGGGACTTCGTGATCTGGGCATAACACTTGCAAGGCTAAAAACATCGTATATAAAAGAACAAAGAAGGCCTATACCAGCTAGAATTCTAACTCCAGAGTTTTTTCTGATCAAAAGAGTTCATGTATGATTTTTTTCCTGTGATCATTTTATGTTTTTAGGAGTACAATTTTCTCTAGAGGAACTGCATTGCTTATAATAGCAAAACCTGAGACTAACAGATGCTGATAGTCAGCTAATAACAGATGCCAGATTCTTTAGAATCTTCTGCTCACCAACAACACATGGATGATTCACCACACTGGCCAGTTTCCTGATTCCCATAATGACAATGAACATCACCTCCACTTCTTCCAGCTGTCTACTTCCAAGGCCACATCTCTAGCTTGTGTCATCATTTAGAATTTCTCCATTTCTCAAAGCTTTCATTCACCTGCTATTCCCTCTGTATCTGTCAGTTGACCACTTTTGACACCTGTGTCCCTGACACTTCCATTTTCCTTATGTCCAGCAGCTCCACTCTCCTGACTTCATTGCTTTCTCTTCCCCAAACTCTCTTGTTTCATTGTCCAACCCAACCTGGCCACGTAGCATTCCTTGGCTAATCCCCTGTCACATGCTCTGTTCCTATGCCTGGGCTAGTGACGGCCTCCAATTCCTGCTGAGTCCTCAACAACTGCCTGGAAATGCACCTGTTCCCTTTCCTCTTCTCCATAGCAGCCACGTCAAACCTCCTCAAGTCTCCAGCTCTTCAGCCTGCCACTGCTCCACACATTCCAGATGACCTTGTCTTTTCCTATACCAAGAAAATAAAGGTCATCAGACTGGAAATTTATCAATTTCATGCATCTGCACCAGATTTCCACCTTCTCTCCTGACCCAGTGGAAGAGGTGATTTGATTCTCCTTTGTTCAATACTAATCTCCCTCCTTTGTTCTGGGTCCCATTCCCTTCTCCTTCCTTGGGAACCTCACTCCATTTCTTTCTCTTCCAGCATAATCAGTATCTCCTATTTTACTTATTCCTTTATACATTTCTCCAATCTGAAAAGAAAAAAAAAAGCAACTCAGACTTAGCGTAATTATCTTAACCAACTGGTCAAGGTTGGCACCCCCCAAAGTGGGGTGGCCTGATATTATGTACCCCCCAATGTAATATAATTGGAAATACATAGAAGCATTTTTGTGATATTCTTACAAGATGTTCATGACCTGAAACTTACAGTAAGGAAACAATCAGATAAACCCAGATGTTGAGACGTCATGTAGGACCACTAACCTACACTCCTCAAAGGATTGGATGGTGTGAAAAATAGAGGGAAGCCCTGGTAGAAACTAAAGAGATACTGTGTGACAACCACAGGCAAGGTCCAATCTTGACTGGATCCCGGACCAAAGGGAGAAAATGCTGGAGGACATTCTCAAAATTATTGGGAGAAATAGGAGTGTGGACTACAAGTTGGAGGAAGCTATTGGATTAATGCTGATTGTCTCCAGGTTTGGGAGATAAATGCTGAAGTGTTTGGGATTGAAGTGCCGAATGGATACAATGGATGTTTCAGAAAAAGGACGTTTGTATCTAGGTAGTGAGATGAACTGGGTGGATCTGCCTGAGGGATGTATAAAAGTTCACTGTTCCAACTTTTCTGTAGATTTGAAAACTTTCAAAAGAAAAGAAATCCTCTATCTCCCCTCAGGTAGTCTATCTTTTACCTCCCCTTCCCAGCCCAATGTTTGAAAGATCGTCTAATGCATTTATATTTACTTCCTCGTCTCTCATTCATTTTTCATTCTAACATAGTCTGTTATTTTACCCAATGCACCGCTGAAATTGCTCTCCCCGAGGTCAACTTTAACAACCTTGTTGCTAAACCCAGTGCGTGAAAACCTGTAATCTATTTTCTAGTTCACCAAATCGCCCTTCGACTGTGTCCAATTTAATGCTAAACTCATCTAAATTTCAGCTATTACACTTTCTCCTTTCTGGAAGTTCTGTTTTTACTTCTACAAGTTCACATCTTCTCTGCTGCTTTTTATGGTCTACTATTATCTGCAGGTATGTTCTCATTGATAGAAGTGTTGTAATTTTACTTTTCAAAGCATTTTTATAGTTTTACTGGTGTATAATGGGCTCACAAGAAACTTTGTAAATTTAAAGTAATAACTAGAAAATTTTTACATATGCATACACCCACAAACCATCACCACAATCAAGATAGTGAACACAGGTGTCACCCTCAAAGGTTTCCTTGTATTCCTTTGTAATACTCTCTCCATGCCCCTTGAACTACCCTCACCCGTCCTAGACAACTACTGATCTACTTTCTGTCAATATGGCAGATTTTTGTAGAATTTTAAATAATGAAACCATATAGAATATACTCCCTGTTTTTAACTTTTTTTCACTTAGCATAGTAATTTTGAGATCTATGCTATTGCATGTATCAATAGTTAATTCCTTTTTGTTGCTGAGCAGTATTCTATTATATGGATAAACCACAATTTGTTTGATCATTCATCTCTTGATGGACATTGGGTTGTTTCCAGCTTAGGACTATTACAAATATATCTGCTATATACATTCATGTACAACTCTCTGTATAGATATACATTTGCATTTTTCTTTAATAAATACCTAGAAGTCAATGACTGGGTCACTTGGTAGGTATATTTAACTTTTAAAAAAAACTGCCAAAATGTTTTCCAACAGAGCTGTGCCATTTTACATTCCCGCCAGTAGTGTATGTAACGTATGAGAGTACCAGTTACTTCACACTCTCTCCAACCCTTGGTATAATCAATCTGTTTACAGTAGCCATTCTAATAGGTATATCGGGGCATCTCATATAGTTTTAGCTTGCATTTCCCTAATGACAATGACATTGAACATTTTTTTCATGTGATTATTTGCCATCTAAATATCTTCTTTGGTAAAGTGCCTTCTCAAATCTTTCTTCTGTTTTTAAAATATAAAAACAATTATATAAACAAATGTTCTATTTTTGAGTTTTGACAATTATTCATATATTCTGGATTTAAGTTCTTCATCAGATATATGATTTTAGTTTACTTATTTATTTTGAGACAGAGTCTCACTCTGTTGTACCACATGGTATCAGCCTCACTCACAGCAACCTCAAACTCATGGATTCAAGTGAGCCTCCTGCCTTAGCCTCCCAGAGTGCTGGGATTATAGGGGCAGGAATCAACATGCAGGGCAAATTGTGATTTTAAATATTTTCTCCCACTCTGTGGCTTGTCTTTTCGTTCTCTTAACAGTGTTTTTCTAAGTTCTTAATTTTAATTAAATCCAGCATATTTGTTTTTTTCATCTATGTATTGTGTTTGGAGTATTGTACCTAAGAAATCTTTACCTGTGGTCACAGATATTTTCTTCTATACTTGTAGAAATTTTGAAGTTTTACAGTTAGATCTAAAATCCATTTTGATTTCATTTTTTGATGGTATTAGATATGGATCAAAGAGGGGTTTCATGGCATATAATTGTCCAATTGTTCCAGTATCTTTTGTCAAAAAGATTGTCTTTACTTCACTGAATTTCTTTTCACCTGAGTAGAAAAGAATTGATCATGTATGTGATATATTGTGCATATATTCCTAGGCTCTCTAATTTGTTCCACTATCTATATTCTATTTTTATACCAATACCACACTTTCTTGGTTACTCTTATCTTTATAGTTACTTTTGAAATTAGGTGGTATATGTCCAAAATTGAACACATTATCTCATTCAACCTGGTCTCAGACCTATCCTTTTTAATTTCAATAAATGGTGGAGCCATTCAGTGTGTCAGAAGCCAAACATCACATTGGGCTTTAGTTGCTACCTTTTGTCAAAAACCAGTAATTCTCTTTGCCCTTATGGTTACTCTGGATGCTTTTTATTACAGATACAATCTCTCTCTCTATCTCTGTATCTCTTCCTAAGTTTTCAAGTTCATAGAGACAGAGCTCACGTCTGCCTTGCCACCATTTTATCCCAAGTCCCTTGAATGGGGCTCAATAAATGTTGGTTGAATGAACAAATTAACGAATTGATGGATTTCTGCTCAGCATGTAAAAATCAGTCTTTTAACTGGTTTCCTTCAGTCTCGGCCCATTCAGTACATTCTGCACAGTGCTGCTAGAATAATTTTTCTAAGTAAATTTGATAAAGTGCATTTCCTCGTAAACTCCCTTCAATGGCTCTCCATTACCTTCAAAATAATAACCAGATTCCTTAAATTGATTTTTACTGCTTCTTTGACTTGGCCCATACTTTCTTCCCTGGCCCCAGTTCTCATTCACGTCCCTCCTGAACTTAATGTTCCAAGTTCTCACTCCCCTTTTGATCTTTGCTCATGCCATTTGCCTACTTAGACCAGTGTTTTATCCTATTTCTTCTTCCCTTCCATTGGCTGATTCCTACTCATTCTTCAGTTTCAGCTGAGCTATCATCCCTGAATTCACCATGCTTCACAACATCAAGTATTTCCATATTACAACATAGTCTAATTATCTATATCTATAGAAGATTCTGTGGAAGCAGGGAATGTGCATTTCTTGTTGAGCATCTCATGTACACTGGGGTAGGTGCTTAACAAATAAATATTTGTGAAATAAATGTTGCATACATGTTCCTACATGATTTAAGCCACGAGTATGAATTTGGAAGTTAGATTAATCTTATTTCAAATTAATTCTATATTAATTTGATTTAAAATCCTTTTGAATAGCTCAAATTAACATTTTTGGAAAGTGTTTGATTTTTATATGTATGGAGGAATTTTTAAAGAAATCAAAATCTAAAGCCTTGCTTCTTAATCTTCAGCATGCACAGACTCACTTAGAGAACTTCTTAGAATTCCAGATTTCTGGATGGTACTCCCAGAGTTCCTGATTCAATGTTATCTGGGAATGAGACAAAGAATCTATAACTTTAATAAGCATTATGTTGAACAAAGCTGTCTGATTGCCATACAAATTCCCCCCAGCCCTCAGATAGTTTACACAATAAAAGGTTCATTTCTTGCTTATATCCTGATCTAAATGGATCGGCGGCCTTCCACGCAGGGAAGCCTTATAGTTCATGATTGTTTCATCTTCTAGAGATGTGGAGTCCTACATGGCAAAAATCCTGTCTCCAGCCAAGATGTGAAGGAAGATAAAGACCGTGATATATACAGCATCTGAGAGGTTTAAGGGGATGTATTGGCTGTCATGGTAGTGGCCCTGATATGTTGAGAGCTGAACTCAATCAGAAGGTCCCACCTAGCTGTAAATTGGGAAGCAGAATGTAGTCTCATGGTAGGTATTGTCAGGGAGAGCAGAAAAGTCTTCAACACTGGTGAACATGAGCATTCCCTATCTCTTGTGCCCTTTGCTTTAGGCAATAGTTAGAAAACATCCTGGTATGAAGTAAGGCCCAGTTTACATCTTACAAATTCTGAACTTGATTATTCATGGCCTAGTTGATTATCCCAAGACTTGTTTTTAAAAAGCATTTGTGGTTAGCTAGTGGCTCATGCCTGTAATGAGCACTCTAGGAAGCTGAGGTGGGTGGATTGCCCTAGCACAGGAGTTTGAGACCAACCTGGGCAAGAGCAAGACCCTGTCACACTTAAAATAGAAAAACTAGCCAGGCATTGTGACTGGGGCCCTTATAGCCCCAGCAACCAGGGAGGCTCAAGTAGATGATTGCTAGAATCCAAGAATTTGAGGTTGCTGTGAGCTATGACACTACGGCACTCTACCCAGGGTGATAAATAAATAAAAATAAATAAAATATATTTGTAATTTCTCTTTAATCCTTATTTTTAAATCAGATGACATGTTAAACAATTCATGTTCCTGGCTTTCTGGACTGCCTCAGGGTGAAAAGTTGTTTTCAAAGCGTCCACCAACTGCAGCTATTGCTTTAACTTAAAGAATCATTTTGGTGGACGCCCCTTTTTCATCACTTTCGCTGAAGTAGTTCCTTGTAAGTTTCAGGTCTGATCATCGATTTTTTCCTTGGAGCAGGAAAGGAGGAGATTACAACCAGGTTAAGGCAATTTAGCCCTCTGGAAAAAAAACCTCCTGGTAATTAATTCTATCTCTAGGTCTCTTCTCACTTGAGTGCCTTTACATCTTTGCGTTTATTTTTCTTTTATGTGAGAGCTCACTCCAAGTTATAACCATTTGATCAATATTTTATTTTGCACATAAATGATTTCCATAGTACTTTCTTAGCAACTTACAACTTTTAAAAACTGCCTTCGTAAGTAAACTGTTTCTTGAGAGAGATTACATAAGAAAGTAGTTTGGAAAGACTGTGAGTTGTAAAAGAGTCCTAATAAAAATTATTATGTGCAAATTGTGTTTTTGCCTGCAGAATTCATATTTGGAATAGCATTTTCAACAGAAACTGTTTTAAGGGGATTTTAAGCTTTTTTTCAGGACTCAATGGCTGCAGTAATTATTTGGATGATTAGAAAGAGGGTGTAGGGGAAAGAGTTTCTTTAGCTTTAAACATGCGGCTTCCACCTTCACCTTCATTTTCTGCACTGGGGAAAGAGAGTTATTAATGAAACCTGGGGACAATTATTGTAAGATGCTGAGAAATCACTGAGGGGAAGAGAGAGAAAAAATTGGAAACCCTCTGGCTGAGTTTCTCATCAACTCATTAAGCCATCTCAGGTTTTCAAATTCCCCTTCTTACAATCTGGAGTATCTTTCACTCCCCCACTCCCTGGCTCGGTTTTCTCACTTTATGGGCCAAAATATCCTGCACTCATCTATGAACTTAAGAGAACCATAGGTCAGCGGAAGTGTGCCACATCAGAAAGTCTCCTTGAATTCTGTTTTTAAAAAATAGTAAAAGGAAAGACGGATAAAAATACTGTTGGCAAGATGAGGCTCTGTCTCCATTTATTAGAGGAATCGTTCTCACTCTCAGACCTTTCGCAAATGGCCAGGGAGAAGGGTCAAGAAGAGGCTCAGCCTCCTTCCAAACAAGCAAATGTTAGCTCTTATAATGCAATCTAAAGTTCAAAGGATAAGCAAATGGAACACGTCTGGGACACAGTGGCAAGGGCTCTGTACACATTTCCAGGAATGAAATTCCCTTAAGCCCTTGAGCTGGCAGGAGCCTGGTGAGCTGTGGCCTTTTCTCTCCCTGCCATTCAAAACACTGGCAGATGAGAGTTTGATAGTGTTTCAGTTTAATATTTCCAAGCTCTGACTCTGGACTTCCCTGGGACTGGGTGCCAGGGGCTTAGTGTTCTGATCCTGGCTGTGTGGGGGTGGATTCTAGAGAAAGTTTAGTTAGGATAGTGGAAATAGCCCTAACATAGGAGGTCCTGCCCGCTCTTGTACCACTGATCCTGAGGTCTGGGAGCATAACCTGCTCTGCCTCCATTTTCTCATTGAAAGATTTGGATGGTGCTGTTTGCACGGTTGCACAAAAGGATATCAAGAGAGAAGAGGGTTTGAATATCTTATAGTGAGAATTTCCCTGTGGCTTATATGCCAGGCCACACATATCACTATCTTAGATTATTTTTATATCAAATACAGACAGTGGCTAATACTAATTAGTATCTTGTATGAACTTCAAGGTTTAACTGGTGCAAATATTGATAATTGTAGCCCCTCTTAAAATGTGTATATTCAATAGGATTTTTTTAAATAGCTTTTAAATCATTCCTTTTTTGTTGCTGTTGTTGCTTTAAAATAATACAAATTTATCATCTTCCAGTTCTGGGGGACTTATCCAGATGTCCAAATGGGTCTCACTGGGCTAAAGTCAAGGTGTTGGCAGAGCTGTGCTTCTTGTGGAGGCTCTAGGGGAGAATCTGTTTCCTTGCCAACTTCCAGAGGCGGACACATGCCTTGGCTCAGGGCTCCTTCCCTCACCTGCAGAGTCAGCAGTGTCAGCCCCAGTCCTCCGACACTGCCATCTCCAGTACTCCTCCTCCAGGTTCCTCTTTCGTTTCTAAGGACCTTCTGTCCTTAAATGTTTGTCCCTTCAGAAACTGACACTGGAACGTAATCCTTAATGTAACAGCATGAAGACATGGGGCCTTGAAGATGTGATCAGGCAGAGCCCTCATAAATGGATTAGTCTACTCATGAATTAATGGATTAATGAGGGTTAATACAGGAGTGTGTTAGTAATCACAAGAGTGGGTCTCAGTAAGTCTCTCTCCTTTGTGATGCTTTCCTCTATGGATGCAGCATGAGGCCCTCACTAGAAGCTGACCAGGTGCAACTACCTGATCTTGAACTTCAGATCAAGTTCTTCAGCCTCCAGAACTATATCACACAAACTAATTTTCTTTATAAATTACCTAGTCATAGGTATCCTGTTATAGAAATGGAAAATGGACGAAGACAAGAGCCTTGTGATTATACTGAATCCACCTAGATAATCTACCCTTTTTCATTAAAAATAAGTTTAATGGTATTGAAATACACCGTAACGTAGTATTTATAATCTTAAACATTTTTAAATGTGAAATTTAATAGTGTTATTTAACAGTGTTATATATATTACATTGTTACATCTTTTAGATAATTCTTGTATTAAAAAGAAAATTTAAGTCTCCCTAATATATCACTTGTATATTTAAAACATCTTCCTAATAATTCTTGGCATAAAAAATTAAAATTATTGGCTCAG
>CAUYPK010007669.1:0-23843 GCA_963574355.1 Loris lydekkerianus | reverse complement strand
AAAGCTTTGTCTTCAATGTCAGAAATCCTTTCTTCTGCTTGCTCCATTCTGTTACTGAGGGATTCTACTGTGTTTCTCAGATCTTTGAGGGATGCAACTTCTTGTCTCAATGATTCAAAATCTTTGGTCATTTGTTCTTTGAATTCGTTGAATTCTTGAGATAACTTTTGGAATTCTAATTCAATCTTATTTGCTATCCAGACCCTGAATTCAATTTCTGACATCTTAGCTATTTGTTTGTGCATGGGGTCTTGTGCTGTTTCTGCCCCATTCATTGGGGGGGGGGGGGTTGATCTACTCTGATTATTCATATTGCCAGAGTTTTTCTGTTGATTTCACCTCATGATTGTTTTTCACTGTTGCCTCTGGCTATCTTCAGAGTTGGGGAGGTGTGTCTCCAAGATTAGACCCCAGCTGGATCACTCTGTTGTTGCTGAATCTTTGTAGGGAGTGACCCTGTGTAGTTCCTCTGGGGCTGTTCTAGCTATGGAGTTCTGGTTGTTGAAGCAGCTCCGTGTGTGTGACACGGCCAGATCCAGCAACAGGGCTGGGGGTGGTGCGCACGGTTCTGGGAGTGCCTGGTGCCCAGTGACTTTGGCACAGAGAGCCCAAGACTCCAGCAGTCTCTGACCAGGAGAAGGGCTCTGCGCAGAGGGAGGAAGGGCTCCAGAGGGCATGCAGCTACCAGAGTCTCTGGCCAGAGGAACGGGCTCGTGTGGAGGCTTGAGGACATAGGAGGGAGGACGCAGTTTTGCGTGGCTCCCGCAGTTCCTGGTCAGGGAATGAGGAGGCCCGGTTGGTGCGGGTCACTGGTCAGGGGTTGCTGCACAGCTCTTATGGAGGTCTGGGCCACACCAAGCTCAGGAGTTTGAGGTTGCTATGAGCTGTGACTTCACGGCACTCTCCAGGGCAACAGCTCAAGGCTCCAGTGTGCCAAAACCATCTCACTCTGCCCCTAAGGATTAAGGCTGTAAGGCAGCTCAGCTCCCACCTTTAGGCTGCTCAGTCACTAGGTTACTTTGTCCCACCCGATCCTTGCTCTGGGACCCTGAAGGCAGAGCTTGCCAGGGCAGTTCTTTCACAATGGCTTCCTGCGTCCAGCTCAGTGGCTCAGTCTTGGGCCCCAGACAATGCCCAAAGTTCTCCAGACTCCTGCTCAAGCTCTCCCCAAGGCAGTTCAACTGAGTGCCAAGTCCATGAACACCAAAACAGTTCACAGGTAAGGCCTTTCCGGTTTGCAGTCTCACTGCTGCTTGTACTTACGGTTGCTGGTGTGATTAGGTCAATCAAACACATGCAACCATTTGCCAGGTTACTACTGTTTTTGTCATCCTCTTGGGGTCCAGAAGTCCCTTGCTGGCTCCCTGAATCCTCAAAGGGATGATTATAGGCAGATCCCACTGGCAATAGATGCCTGGAGTCTTGTCTCCCCACGTCGCCTTGCTCAGTTGCAGGGAAGCTGTTACTTGGCTGCTATCTTGCTCTACCTTCTCTCGATTTATCTGTTTTGATGAATTCTGTGTTGATAAATATTGAACCCTGGCCTTAGAGTCTGCCCTGGAATAAGAAAATAATTAACTAAGGAAATATTCTATGTGCTTTAGGCATTTAATCTTATAATAACCCTATAAAGTAGGCACTATTATTGTCCTCATTTTAGATGAGTAGGTGTGTTCAGGGTGATATGGCTATAGACTATTGTCCCTATTTTAAAGATGAGGAAAATAAGAGACACCGAGAGATTAATTTATTTTTCCAATGCCACATAAAGTAGGGAATGGGTAGGATTATAATCCAGTCACTCTCACACACTTAACTTTGACGTTAAACTTCTCTAAGCAAGTAAATACCAGGGGTCAAGCTGAGCAATGGCCTTCAAGGAGAAAATTCCACCTTGCTTTCTTTCCAAAATGATTCTTAAATCATCTACCCCAGGAAAATATTCTTGCCTTACTCAGTCCTGTCCATCTCCTGATTCACATTTATCTGTGGCCTTTCTAGGGGGTGGCAGTGAGACAGGCAGGGAAGCCAACTGAGAGAACTTTCTAGGTGGAGACCACACTTCAGAGGGAGTCTTGGTCTAAGGGGAGTAGTAGACTCCTTAAAGTCCTAGGAGTCTGTTACTCCATTCTACGAGAATGGCACGAGTCTGGGAATGATGATACAATAAGAGGCCATTACTCCCCTAAACTTACTTGCAGTCTGGTGTTGGGTTGATAGCACATGTACATTACAGTGCACAGAAGCAGGTCACCAGAGTCTCAAGAGCTCAGGGGTCTTCACATGGGAGAGATCACCTTGGTTGGGGAAGAGGAAGAAAGTGCTGAGGGCTATGTTCATTCATTTGAAGATAAAGTTTTCAATGCTAAGAGACAGTATAAAAATGGTAATGCAAAAGGAATATTTTGGATTGGGTGAATGAACCTGGGTGGAGTAAGAATGAGAAATAAGGCAGAAAATGTAAATTGTGGTCAAAATAGAAAGAACTTTACATGTTAGAGAGCATACTTAAGAATGAATAATAAACATTAGAGAATAAGGAGTCTAGATTGTATAATGTGTGCATTGGGGAGTTTTGAAGGTTTTTAAGGTGGGAGGAAAGAATCAGCAATAACCCCAACAGCCACATAGAAGAGTTGAGGCCTTTGGGCTGTAGCTCAAAGCATAGGGATAATGGCCTAAACCAAGGCACCAGCTGTGGAGATGGACAGGAAAGATTCACCATCTGATTTCACAGAGGAATGGAGGGCAGATGAATACAGGGCAGCAACAGGGACAGGAAAATAGCTGAGAATGGAGATTTTGGCAGATGCAGTAGGACTGAAAAAAAAAAGATATGTTGGGACTTTCTGGGTTTGAAGGGCTCAAAGAACCTGCAGTGGAGTCATCAGCACACAATTTAGGATTATGGCATAAATTGGTGCAGTGTAGTTCTGGTGGTCCCAGGAGAGAGGGGGGTCTCTGGGCCTTTAAGGATATTTTCTGCTACCTCACACCCAAACCAAGGACAGATTTGCCCAAGAACAGATGTTTTCTGATTTGCTTCTCATACAGGCAAAAGCCCGGTTGGTCCACAAGCACCACTGCCTTGAGATTCTACCTCAGTTAAAAGATTTATTTTTTCTTCTATTGTGGGTTGGAAAACAACATCCCCAAGTGAAAGTCTTCAAAGCAAAGCATCTCTCTTACCCTTTCCTCCTATCTCTCACTCTTCTAGAATCCTTCTTCCCCAAGGGAGGTCATACAAACTAGAATCCATTTTTCCAAAGCCAGACATAAAGCTTAAAAATATTACTGTAACCTCCCCCCACTCTTCTAGAGACCCTCATTCCAGAGAGTTCCTACCCTGCAGCTGGAAGGAAGAAATGCTCCAACAGCAAGAACAGTTAAAATCTGGTCCGACCTTGGTCAGTCTATTACTATTACAAAAAGGTCATATCCTTTTAGTCTAATCACATTTCTACATGACCATTCCTGCTTCATCTAACAAAAGCATAAGATCAGAGAGGGTCCCCTGGGTCTTGGGGTCGTCATCCTGAAGATTCTCATGTTACTTAAAACAATAGTCCAATAAATTTGTTGAGGTTTTTTTCTTGTTAACCTGTCTTTTGTTGTAGAGGTCTTGGCTGTGATCCTTGTGATGGGGAAGAAAGGAATCACTCCCTTTCCATGCTTGCTCGCCTCATGGTCAGCTTAACCTCTTTGCCTGGACCACAGGGGAAGAAGATCCTGGATGGAGACTCCTGACACCTCCCTGGTCTTTCCTCTAGCTCCCATTCACACTGTTTTTCTTGATGTTATTCAGTGATTTTTCTAATGCATTAGAAAGAAAATATCTCCCAGCTTCTCTCTGCTGCTTAATTAATTACATCCAGAACCCTCGCCCTTTTGGCAGAATAGTTCTGAGTCGGGAACATCTGCTTGCCATTCCATTGACACTGTTGACCTTGATGCCAACTAGAAGAAGTGAGAGCCTTCCTCTTGGAGCCCTTGCCCCATAATAAAGTAAACATGGCATTGATTTTCCAAGCATGTTCCATTGGGAGTAAATCTTCAATGAATGTGTGTCCTTGCTGAGCATTACTCACTCCTCCACTTTTCTTCATTAGTTTGTCCATGGGTGCCCTTGAGGAGTGTCAATAAATTGTGCAGGGCTTGAGAAGAACCAGTATGGAAAGGGATGAAGAAGAATGAGGTGGGGGGAACCCTACTAGTTTTCCTGCTCAAAAAAAATTATAAACATCATAGAGATATGTATCATTCGCAAAGAATATTCAGAGATATTAATTCTTTTGATACTCAGTCCTCAAGGGAAAAATGCCAGTTTAGCCACAAAGCATTTACTGAACACCTACTAGAAGCCAGAAAATTAAAGGCTCAGGAGATATAAAGATGCATGACAGACAGGTCTGCCCCATAAAGAGCCCAAAATCTCTGTAGGAAAGACAGATACATAATTAAAAAGGTAGAATCCTTAGGATCCATGAAATTTTCAGAGTATGTTTATTATTGAGAACCAGAACAAATAAATAAGAGGGAGACCTCAGAGGATGAGCTCTTTAACAGGATTCTGGAAGTAGGAAAGATAAATGAGATCAAGGACTTTCCAGGCAGAAGATACACTGGTCCAGAGGCACATTTACAAGCCTTATTTTGCGGAGGAACAAGCTGGGAATGGGTGCTCCATGATAGGTTGGGGAGGGTCTGGAGTAGGCAGGGTCTAATTGTGATTTTCATAAAGTACATTGCAGTCCTCACCACGGAGCTTGGCCTTTAACCTGAGGGTCAAAGGAAGACAATCAGAGATTCTCAAAAAGAATCTAACTTTACATTTGTATGTTGTAGGAGAAGGATGTGAGTTTAGTTTTAGATATGTTAAATTTGAAGTTTCTACCTAAAATAGTAAAATATGGATATGTCTAAACTAAACTCTCCATACAGTTTATTGGGACATATGGGGCTAGAACATAGGGGAAGGTTTGGGGAAGAGACACAGAAGTGCAAATCATCCTATGAGTGGTAGTTGACCAGCAAGATAAGGTCCCCTCCGGGAAGTGTGAGGAGTAAAAGACAGAGCTTTGGACAGCACCCCAAGTTTTGACAACATTCAAAAAGTGAGCAGAGCAAGAGAAGCCCGTGAGAGAGATTAGGAAGGAGGATCCTGATCATTAGAAGACAACAAAGATAGACTGGGCTCAAGAAGGGGCTGGGTCATCAAATTGAATGTAGAGAGGTCAAAAAAATTTAGGGACTGGTCTCCTGGACCTAGCAAACGTAAGAATCTGTCAATAGAACAGTCTCAGTTGGAAGCCAGAGTAAGGCAGGCTCAGAACTGAATGAGAAATAAGAAAATGAAGGTTGGGTGGTGCCTGTGGCTCAAGGAATAGGGCGCCGGCTCCATATACTGGAGGTGGTGGGTTCAAACCCTGCCCCCGCCAAAAACTACAACCAAAAATAAAATGAAGGTAGCAATTGGAGTCTTCTATTTTAAAAAACTGAATTATAAGGAGAAGTAGGGGACATTGAATCAAGAGAGTTTTCATTTGTTTATTTTGAGCACGGCTGTGTGACTGTGGGAAGGAGCCAGCCTGGAAGGAGAAGCTGAAGATATGAGAGAAGAGATAATGGTAGGTACAAGGCCCTGGTCCCACAGGAGGCACAGGGCTGTAGGTTGAAATAAGTCCCAGAACACACAGGAGGTGTCGTCTTGGACAGGAAGAAGAGCATCTCTTCCTCCAAGGGAGGTTGGACGGGGCTAAAGCCATTGACAATATAATAGTTGTGAGATCAGAGGAAGCAGCCACAAAGAAAATGAAATCGGTTGTTTTGAGGCTAACACGAGCTGAATGGGTGAACTCACACTGCAACTTTTTGACCTGACATCATCCTGATGGAAAACTCTATACAACAAAAGCTTTCCAAGCTCTGGCTAGTGGACCATATATATGACAAAGCCAAATACTGTGATCAAAAGATGTGGATACTTCAGGCGGCACCTGTGGCTCAAAGGAGTAGGGCACTGGCCCCATATGCTGGAGGTGGCGAGTTCAAACCCAGCCCCAGCCAGAAACTGCAAAAAAAAAGTGGATACTTCTTAGAGGCAGTGTCAAGGAGACATTGTAAATAAAGAAAAAAATTCTTCAAAAGGAAAGTACTAATGATTTCCAGATGACAGCTGGTGCTGTAATTATTGTGCAGGTAGATATCTCTAACTCTGTAATGCCTGACTCATTCCCAATCTCATGTATAGTTTACTTAAAAATGAATCCTAGTTAAACATGCCATCCCAAAGGCCAATTAGGTCTGCCACTTCATGGACGGGTAATTGAAATTATCCCCTGCCCAGATTATAGCCATTCCCTGGCCAGACATCCCATTCCTACTGGAGGCTCTATCTGGGGATCCTTTCTGGAATCAAATACTGAGAAATGAATCAGGCACAACTAAAGGACCTCTCAATTTACACTGAGAGTTAGGAGGCTTCTGTATACTTCTGAGAACGATGGCATTTCCAATCCAGGGGGTGAAGTTGGTTTGATATTGCCTCCCTAAGCCACCCTCTTTTAGTGTTTTCTTTTTTTTTCCCCCTTGGCAACTAGATCTTCCCCTCTCCTTCAGTCATGCCACTTGTTAATTGCTACACTTGACCTGCCATGAAAATTCACTTTCAGCATGGTATCTGAAATTACCTTAGTCATTTACACTTTGAATGTAAATCTGAGGAACTATGTTTACCCTCCAACATGATTACATGAAGTTTCCCTTTTAATTTTATTAAAGGCTTTGAGTCCTCTTAGAAGAGGCTGGGCATTCAGAAGCAGGAGAGAAGAGGGTTTGGGAGACTGGAACCTTTCTTAGCACTCAGGAACCCCTGTAGCTCTGTTCATGGTTGATTTTGCCTGAAATAGAGGCTCCTACCTATGATGGGGCAAAAGGATGTCACTGGGGTCCCCTCTCACCCTAGGCATAAGCCACAAAGATTCAGCTGCTGTGTCTTTCCTTCATACAGCCCTTAGTAGAACATCCCAAATCTTCCCAAACCAGGCAGGACTCTCAGCCATTTTCCCGAGGTGACTGTCCAGCAATGACCAGAGCCTTTGAATATGTCCCTGTCTGGCATGATGCCCATATTCTTTCTTTGTTGTTCTTTTTTTTTTTTTTCTTTTTTTTTTTTTTTGAGACAGAATCTCACAGCATATCTCACAGCAACCTCAAGCTCTTGGCCTCAAGAGATCCTCTTGCCTCAGTTTTTTTTTTGTTTGTTTGTTTTCATTTTTAATAGAGATGGGGTCTTATTGTTGCTCAGGTTGGTCTCGAACTTTGTGACCTCAAGCAATCCACCTACCTGGGCCTCCCAGGGTGCTAGAATTATAGGCGTGAGCCACCGCACCTGGTCTGTAGTTCTTTGCTGGTGAAAAACGGATGTAATGTAGCACAAATACTTGGCGACAAATACAATTCTTAGCCAAAAAACAGTATTATTTTACTATGTTTCCCAAACCTTGATGACTCTCCTGTCCCCTTACTGGAGCCAGTGGCAATTGCATGGTCCTGGCCCTTTAACTGGACCTGAACACCTGTGGATGCCAGTAATTTAAGTTGTTTGAATAGGAGCTTTGTGTAGACCATTTACTCAAGTTCCATCTTCAGGCAAACAAATATGCCTTGAGAAGTCTTGTTTCTTTAACCTTGTTTCATACATATTTCTACAGCAAGGGTTGAAAAATAGGAGCTGACACCATGTGGATTACTTATATGAATAAAATCCCACCAGACCACTCATGATGTACTACAAACACTTGCTATTCTGCTACTCTGGCCCTAGGAAAACCAATTGCTGTTGACACAGTAATCAGTTGCCCCTGAGAACATGGTTCCTTTAAAATTTTCAGAGGCTCCAGTGAAAACACCATGGCGTTTTGAACTCAGTGTCCAGCTCCTGGGATTTCTGTGACTCAGTAGCCCTAAAGTAAAGTTTTCACAGACACTAAAATCAACATCTGACATAGAATATTGGGTAGACTGAAGCTTTATTTCCCTTCCAAATAGGACTTGCTTCCCTGTCCTTGAAAGGGACTTTAGTGCTAGGGTACCCAGGAATGATGGAGAGCCTGCCCTAAAGTGTGGGACCTCAGGGAAGGAAACTTACACAGCAAAGTAAAGTTTTTTGAATATTTGTCTTTATTTTAAAAGGGATACATGCCTGCTGAGGAAATCCAAGAAATAAAGGCATGAAGAAGAAAATTAAAATTACTCATCCTTCCATCTACCCATCTCATTCTGGTGCATTTCCTTTGAGCCTTTTGTATATTTTACAAAATGGAAGCCTGTCACATGTACAATTTTATATCTTGATTTTTGAGCTTTACATTGTGTCATGAACATAACAACTTTGATTATAAAGTCTCAGACTCATTGGAGCATAAACATGACATGCTTTTACTTTTCCAAGAATTTCCTATTTCTGTGCCATATCAAAACCCCCACTCCCACTGTGGAAGAGACACTCTAGACAATAGCACAACCTTTCCCCACTACTTTTCAGTCATGTTCAGTTATTAAAATGGTGTCATTTTGGTTATTAAGCCCAGTCTTTCATAGTAGAAGAAATTCAATCTCATGTTCAACTAATTCCAAGTTCCCCTAAGATTTCCTCCTACCCCCAAAGGTTAGCTGGACTTTCAGCTTTTACTGGAAAGTTGGGAGTGGGCAGAGAGCACAGTCTGTGTTTTCCCATACGTCCTCTCTCCCTCTTGCCCTTGCCCCCCTACTGTAAAGGAGTATGCGGGGCTGGAAGTGGGGGAGGGGGGAAGGAAAAAAACAAAACCAAAATCTACTTACATGACTGCAAGTTGCTGCCCTTCCTCTTGGTCACCATCACTACCCTGGCTCTCAGCCACTGGGTCCATGTGGATGAGCAGGGTCTGACCAAACAAGTCTCACTGAGGAAGGGCTTCTCCCCACGGTACTACTTTTTGTCACAAACCTCAGCATCCCTGTCATGCCCATATGCTCTCCATGGCCTTAATAGGAGGCCAGTGGGCACAGAGAATATCTATAGGGCACACAGGCTGGTGTCCTTGCCCCCCTCACTTGGCCATCCCACACAGCCTCCCCTCCCCCTGCAGTGATGTCCCCAGCTATGATAGAACCAGGGAATGAGATGTCAAGCTGTCCCTCTTGGAGTCACTCTCATTTTTATAACATTCTCTTGAGTCCCAGTCTTTGGGTTTGAAGAAGAGGATAAGTTGCATTGTCTCCATCTCTTCTTCCACAGGGAGATAGTGAATAAACTTTCTTCACAAACACCATTCTCCTTAAAAAATCACTTTGTTTTACATCTCTATGATTAAAAAGCCACCAAATAAATCAGTTCAACTTTTGTCAACTTTGTCAGTATGAGGCGTCTCAAGATTACAATCTCATTTCAACTCAGATTATTTAATCACTTTGTTTTCAAGAGTTCTCTGCTGTAAATCACACTATTCCCAAGGGTAGAAGTCTCTATCGGTAACCATCCTATAGCAAAGGCACTTTCCAAACATTTTTTCATAGCTCTTCTTCACATGGATTACCAAATTGCCGTGCATTTAGGTTGTTTCTATTTTTATATTATAAGCAATGCTGTGATACACATCTTTGTTCACATTTTAGATCATTTTCTTAGGATTATAACTAACAGTTATTAAGCATCTTGGCATTTTGTTAAGCACTTTGCAAGCATTATCATTTTAGTCCTCCTAAGACATAGATACAATTACTGGTGATAGATACACAGAAATTATTCATTTATTAAACAATAATATTGAGCTCCTTGCCCATATGAGGCATTGTTCTCAGCATTCTCATTAATCTATGCCTTCCCTGACTGTGGTGCACTGCACAAGTTGCTATGGACCTTAGTGATTGGAAGAAAGCAGGGCATGATAACTTTCCATACAGGCTCAGAAAATCCCTCAGATGCCAGCATCCTGGACTCAGGCCCCACGTGCTCCCTTCTTCCCAAGAATAAAGTACAAAGTGCAGGTTATGCCAAAAGTCATCAGGAAAAGTCCCAGGGCCTTGCTGCAGTGCCCCATGGCCCTTGAACAGCAAGAAGTGCACTGTGCCCTCTCCAAGGTGCTGAAAACAGCCGCCTTGGCTGTGTACTCACAAAAAAGGACCCTGTATTTGGTCATCCCTCGATCCTCTGATATGTTAGCAGGACAGATGCTTTGTCTGCTATTCACTAAGTTAAAAAGGGAACTTGGTTCTTGAAATTTTCTCCTTTATCCTTCCCCAAGGACAAAGTGGTACTACGGTATACAGTAGCATTCATGTCCTATGTGGAGTAACTCATCCTTCCTGGGGGTGAAGGAATGAGAAAGACATCTTAAAATATTTAAATGTTTGAAATCTCTCATTAATATTATGTTAGTGTAGACATGGCTGGGGAGAAACTGTGAGAGGAATGGTATATTTCATAGCTGCTCTTAGTAATCTTTCCTTCCTACCTACCCTACACTAATGCTTTGTCCTCTTCTTCTGGAAAAACAGTAGAATTTGGAAAGGAGGCAGATGTTATGCCTGTAGTTTCTAGTGGGTCTACAGTCTTATAGTCTCAGGTTTGAATTTTGTATCTACAATAAATTTGTTTAATATTATTGCTACCTTGGCATCCATTTTTAGGCCAAACTTAAGTTATTTAAAACATAGTCATACTCTGTCACTTTTGTTCTAGTGAAAACTCTCCCTCCTTGTGTGGCTGATTGTGATGTAGCCTTCCCTGCCCCTCATTTTACTGACCCAGAACCCAAAACACTCTTGCTCACCAAGGTGCCCTCTAATGGTCAATACCAGAGTCATATAAATAAGTTGCCTCCATACCTGTGTTTTCTTTAAATTAACCAATATACAGCCCTCACTGGAATGCCTAGGGGATAAAGCCCGTGGATCATAATAAAAGCATAGTCTCACTAATGCATGATAAACCCTTATCTCTTTCTCTCATTTTCTCTTTCTTTCTCATTCCCCATCTAGCTGGTGAGCTCCCTGACACCTCTAGACTTCCTATTAGTCCCTCAGTTGGCATCTCTAACATTTTGGGACCTGTGAGTAATAAAATTTCTTCTGTTTCATGCATTTTGGTTTTTCTTTCTCATCACATGGCACACACACACACTTGAACTTAACTCCCTCCACCCCCACCCCAATCAGGGCTCTCCTGGAGCATGCCTTTCTTGGCTTATGGGTACTCTCAACAGAGAGACCTCAAGAACAAATCAAAAAGAAACCCAAGTGTCATGGTATGTATCAGTTAGGATTAGCTACATCTCCAAACGGGAGAAAACAAAACTTGCATGGACTAAAAGGATTAATTTTTCCTCAGCTAAATTAGCAGATGTAGGCCGTACTAGGCTGTGTACATCCCCAAGAATGCCAGTGAGACTCCAGCTTCCTGACTTTGTTTTATGCTTTGTTATCAAGTGATTTTCATCCTTGGAGTTACAAAATGGGTGCTGTAGCCCCGGGCTTCATGTCCATGTTTCAGGCTGCAAGAACAGTCAAGGAGACGAATCTGTCTCTTAAAAAAAGTATTCCAGGAGATTCACCCATGAACTTCAATTTACACCTTATTGATTAGGCTTTCTTAGTGCAAGAGTAAGTATGAAAGACAACATTTTAGTTTTCAAATCTCTATAGTAAGAAAGGCAAGGAAGAAGACAGTTGTGAATGCCTCATCTCTGGGTGACCTTGATTATATGACTTGACCTACAGAAACACTTTCATTCATACATCTATTATATAAAATGGAGGTGATATTGCCTACCTTGTAGAATTATTTCAAAGATTGGTATAATGCATGATAAATCCTTATCACAGTGCCTGGTATGCCATAAAGTTCTCTACAAACTTTCTTTTAACAGCTAGACCAGTGTTCATACAACATGAAGAGAAAGAAACATACAATTCAGAAAAGGGTTGCAGCCTCTCGCCCTAGGATTTCTTACTTATCTGGGAGTTTGGCTGAATTCTGAGAACTCATATTACTAATCTCTGTGTATTGACTGCAGCCGCAGGGATCGAAAAACTACCAACAATCTTGGTCTTTGCAGTGGAAGATATCACACACTGAATAGTTAAGAATGTAGTGCCATTTGGCATGCTTGTGGTGATCTTCCTCACTTTCATAATCGTGTCTCTGAAGAGTTGTGAGTGAAGATATTTTGTTAACACCTTTGGATGTGGAATTGGTGGGTTTGGATGTGTGACCTCGTTATGCCACTTATTATCAGTGTGACCTTGGGCTGAACGTCTTTGGATTTCAGTTTACTCATCTGTAAATTGGGGATATAGTAATTCTCCTCCACCTCACAAGATTTTGGAGATCAAATGAAGGATTGGCAGGGATGTGTGTCAAAGGAAGTGAGGGCTTGGTGACTCTCATCTGGGAGAAGACCCCTTCTTTCTTGTGGATACATTCATCTGAAGAGTCTTGTCACTCTCATCTCCTCTAGATCTGGGGACATGGGCCCAGATGCCAACCAGGCAGTTTGTCTCTATCTCCTTCCTCCCATTCTGTGACCATCCATTGATGCTCCAAGTTATTTATGCTGCTAACTCTCTCTAGGTAGGACTCATCTCCTGTGTGCAGCACAAGAGAAGAATGGCAACAGTTTCAGGCAAGAGAAAATTAATTTTGTTGAGACCTAATATGTGCTGAGCACGATGTTGGGTGCTGCACATGTGGAATATGTTTTAACTTTCAAATGCCCCTACCAGATATGTTTTATACATATATATGCATATATATTTAAGTTCTGAAAGTGAGCAACTTGCTCATGCCAGTAACTAGCCAGAGTGGAATTGAAACCCACCAAAGATATCAAAGAGTATCAAGTAGAGGAAAGTTTGTCCAACATTGTCATGTCATAGATGACAATTCCAAGGGTTACAGCAATGACATGATCTGCTCAAGGTCATGCAGTAATTGAACTGGATTCCAGAATGGACAAAATAATTTTCCTGCTGTGTGATCGTGTAGTCCTGATGGTAGAATTTCAGGCATCAGCTGAGGGATGGGAGTGGTGGCAACAGGACCACTTACCCACCAAAAATCATACTAGAAGACCCCACAGCTGATGGTGTGGTGGTTGCTATTGGATTGAATATTGATAGAGATTCTTCTGCTACCTTTGAAAATATATCTTATGGAGGGACCTGCCAGTTTGCTTGAGAGTCCAATGAGGATCCTGGGGGAGAAGGTCGAGAGAGAGGAGAACAGAAGAGAAATGAAAAGTAAGAGAGAGCAAAAGGAGGCGAGGAGAAAATCAATGCCTCA
Source organism: Loris lydekkerianus (assembly GCA_963574355.1). NCBI lineage: Eukaryota > Metazoa > Chordata > Mammalia > Primates > Lorisidae > Loris > Loris lydekkerianus. The sequence continues at coordinate 10,522 of CAUYPK010007669.1, read as the reverse complement.
TTGTAAGCAGGTGGGAGCTGCGGTTGTGATGAATATTTGCTGTATAGCAGTCTAATGATTTTAGAAATTTTTTTTTCAACTGTACTGAGCACTTGTGGGATTGTTTTTCAAGAAATAAAATACATTAAAGCTCAGTCATTAAGAGCTTGAAGGAGGAGGGAGTGCAGCTCCAAGCCCATTAGCACACCCTGTCGTTAAGTAAAGGCCTCATTCCTAATGCATTTTTAATTTATTCTGTTTTGTAAAATAAAACTTTAACTGATCCTTGTATCATCAAATTGGTAGGCAGCTCCCAACTCTGTTCCCAGCTATGGAGCTCTGCTGAGCTGCAAGGTGGTCACACTGAGTTGCAGGCCCGAGCACTCTCCTGCCCCGGGCTTCCCAGTGGGTATGCCTGGCTCAGCTCTTTGCAGAAGCCCTGACTAGTTGTTTCCTCGCTGAGGAAGCTCTTTAGTGCTGCTGGGATTGTTGTTGGAGATGGGAGGGAAGAATTTCAGGCTGAAAAACATTTAGCCTCTTAGAAAAAAATGTGGGGAGAGGAAGGCAGTGAGACCTGGGACCGGTAACTGTTGAATGTATCCTCCCTGAGGACACTGGAGACCGAGGAGGGCATTGCTGCCAAGAGCAGTGGGAGAGGGCAGGATGAACTGAGGACCGCATTAGTGCACCTGATCTCTGCAGTCCTGTGAAGTGGACAATTTTTTTATTATGGAGATGAGAGAATTATGACTTAGAAAGATGAAGTTTTTTGTTCAGGGACAGATTAATAATCAGTGACAGTGTTTACCTCCTGATTCAGGTTGGTCTGACTCTCCTGGGGAAGGCAGGAGGCAGGTTAATAGGATGGCCATAAAAGGATTCTTTTCAACACTGCTCCTAGAGTGAATTTTGCACTAGGTTTAAAACCAGCATTGCCTCCAAAAAAAAGACAGAAAAGCTGCTTGTCAGAGGTACAGCTTACCAAGAGAATTTGGATTTTCATTTTTGTTTTCCTTCTCTACTTAATTTCTTCTTATAAATCTAACTCCTTTTCCTTCAGGTCTCAGCTCTAATGTCTCCATACCAGAACTGTCTGGGCCAGCAGGTGCACAGGGTTTTAGTCCAGGAGGATCTGGAATCAGTGGGAACAGGGTGGAGTGGCCTCTACCGAGCATTGCAATCAGGGAGGGGGACAGTGGTGGCTGGTAAGGCTGGAACAGCCCAGTAGGAGAGGGCAGAGGCGTGAGCCCCCGCCTAAAGAAAGGGACCACAGGGATCCCTGAACAGGCCCCAGGGACCTGACTGGCTGTTCTAGGAGTGAGTGGCCTCAGAAGCTCTTGTCTAGCTGGGCACAAACGTGGCCATCTGAGTAGTGGCTCCTGATGTGGGGAGGGACAGGCTTTCTGGAGAGGGAAGGGCAGGCTCCACAGAGCGGGCAGTTTGGGTGGCAGTTCCATTTGCAAGTTTACCAGGGGAGCATTGGCCCTTCCAAATGTGTCTAAGAACAAGCCACTTTCTCCAGAGATGTTTTCCTGAAAATTTGGACCAAAAAAATGTGGCTGTGCATTATACACCAAAGCACATTTTATATTATACTATAATATAGTTCCCTGCATTATACATTTGCTGTACTATACACAGCAAAATTCAATACCTCAAAGATTTCCCAAACCAATGCTCTCATTTTTGGAGATGAGGAGGAAGCCCAGAGAAATAAAGTGATTTTCCCAAAGTCACAAAGCTTGTCAACCCAAGGCTCCTTATGACCAGTTTGGTTGTCTTTCCATACACCAGCCAAGCTGCCACTTGGGGTTGGGACTCTCATCTCCGAGGACACGTGGGGCATTTTCAGAGAGCTGTGTGTCTTCTAGTCCTTGTCAGTTGGGTAAGTTCCACAGTTGGAAAAGTTTACTAGGTTAGGAGCAGTGAGGAGGTGAGACCCTTGCTGCAGCAAATAGAGATAGACAGGCAATTTGCATGTGTATCCTTTCCCCATCTCTGTTTGCTGATATTAATTACCTACCTTAACCTACATACCTGGCTGGCTGTGACCACAGGTGTAATAGGAAGCTGCTTTCCTGATGTAATTTCTGAGACTCTGGGAAGGACCTCTTGCTCCACATATGACTTTCTAGAAAGCCTGAATGTCCTCTAACAGACCGTGCTGCCTGCCCCCACACTGAGAAGAAGGAACACTCTGGGAGTGTTCCTGGGAGAAGGAGGAACACTCTGACTTGAAGTCCACTCAAAGGAAGAAGTGACTTGTAGCGGACCAGGCAGATTCCCTAAGAAGTGACAGGTAAGCATGTTCATGGAATAAGGGTGGGAAGACCATTTTTCTCTGCCTGCACACCTGCCCCACACTCCGGTCAGCAATGCTTGCTCTTCCTGGTAGACACTGTTGCTAGGTCTCCCATCACTACCCTTGGGCACCTGGGAGATTTCTGTCTGCCTTAAAGGAGCCACTTCCCTGGGAAGAGACTTCTGAATTTGCAATTAACTGTGAAAACCCCCCACGCTTTTATTAAACATCTATTTGTGTCCAATATTAATTATGTCAGCTACTTTCACATAGTTTTCAGCCACAGAACACAGATGAGATTATTCCAGTTAAAGGATGAGGAATCCTAAGCTCAGAGAGGTACATAAACTTGAGCTTGTGTACACAGGCCAGTCAATCCATCAAGCTCTGATGCTCAAGGCTCAGGTGAGGCTGCCTCTTCGACCAAGCTGACTGTGGTGACTGGGGGTGTGGTGGCCAGCCGGGGCTGCCTTTCAGTGGCTTTGCCCATGAGCCCAAGACTCCCCATCCCAGAGAATCTTTTGGGGAGTCATCTCAATAATCATCCTTCAGGAAGCAAATCTGCAGGCCACAGGGAGGAACACTGCCAAGAAAACTATCTGAAGCAAAAGCAATTACCACCCCTGCTTGTTACTGTCGTGGTGATCCATGAGGCCAACACGGGGCCCGGTGTTCCAGCTCCCTGATCTGGGAAAGATGCACAGTAATGGGTCAGATCACCAGGCCTACCTTAATTGCTGTTTTTAATCTTCATTACCATTGGCGAGACCCGTAGAGCTTCCTTTTCCCATACCAGAAGGTTAATGTTGACCTCTGCAGCAATAAGTCTGATACCGGGTAGCCTTCTCCCCTCTTGCCAGTACCATCTGGACTTTTCTCCTGGGAAAATGTAAAAAGGTTTACCTCGCCTTTCATGAAAAAACCTTTTTTATTTCTCTTGATAGCCTGACCCTTCTGTGACCTCGGTGTTTTTCAGCTTGGCTGGTACCTTATTTTCAGGATACTGATCACAACAAATCACTTTTTCTATTTTCATGACATTTGCTGCCCACAGTTTTGTTGGTAAAATAACCCACAATGCACGGAAGTGGTGGTGACTGGGTGGGACACGGCTTCTGCGGGCAGCCAGGTCTGGGACCTGTGCTGGCCTACCAGGTAATGCAATCTGTTAGAAAGTTAGGCCTTTCAGCTCAGGAGCCTTGTGGGCTCAATTGCTTCATAAGGGAAAGAAAACTGTAAATTGGGGGAAATGCTGCTTATAGTAGAGATAACTGGGTTAGAACAACTAAAGGATGTTGCATGTCAGTGAGGAAAGGCTGGGGTGTAGTGGGAAGTAAGTGTGAGAGGATGAGGACCTCTGTGAGGTCAGAAGGAGAGTCCTTGGTGAATGCAACTCAAATTGGGAAGCAATACTGGAAAGCCCAGGTCAAGTGAGTCCAGGTATAAATCACTTCCTCGTTTCTCTGCCTCTGGAGAGTATTGCCTGTAACTCAGCACTGTCAGCTGGGATTCTCTCTATCCTGAGAGAGTGTTGAGAATAGGGGTCTCCTGGGATCACAAGAAACCATCTGGTCTGATGGCCTGGTTTTTCCCATGAGGAAATGAAGCCCCACAGAGATGAAGTGGTTTGTATGTCACAGAATTATCCCACAGCAAAGATGGAGCTGGATCCTGGGGTTTTGACCTTTGAGTTCAATGCTCTTCCATTTAACAAATGCATCCATCCATGCATCCGTCCATCCGTCCATCCGTCCATCCATCCTTCCCTCCATCTATCCATCTATCCATCCAACAGTCCTTTTCTAGCGTACTCTGAGCCAGGATTTTCAGGTTGATTGTTTTTTATAGTTGGCACCAAATTACTTTTATAATCTCCTGGCCACTTACCCAATATAGGCCCAAGGCACCTCCCAAAAGAACGCCTTTCCATCGCGAAATGAATTGGTAAACAAAATGTGGCATATGCATACAATGGATAATACTAAGGCACAAAAAATGCAACGCTGACACATGCTGCGGTGTGGATGAACCTTGAAAACATCTCACTAAGTGATAGAAGCCAGACGCAAACTCATCACGTTTATGTGAATATGAACAGGCAAATTCTCAGAGACAGAGAGCAAGGGCTGGTGGGGGTTGGAGAGTGACTGCTTAATAGAGACAGGGTTTTCTTTGGAAGTGATACAAGATGTTTTGGAGTGTAATATAAATGGTGGCAGTGGAACATTGTGAATATACTAAATGCCACTGAAATGTACACTTTATTTATTTATTTATTTATTTATTTATTTATTTATTTATTTATTTTGAGACAGAGTCTCATTCTGTCACCCTGGGTAGAGTGCCATGGTGTTATAGCTCACAGAAACCTAAAACTCTTGGGCTCAAGAGACCTTCTTATCCCAGCTTCCCAAGTAGCTGGGACTACAGGCACCTGCCATAACACCTAACTAGTTTTTTCTATTTTTATTAGAGATGGGGTCTCATTCTTGCTCAGGATGGTCTTGATCTCCTGGCCTCAAGCAGTCCTTCTGCCTCAACCTCCAAGAGTGCTAGAATTATAGGCATGAGCCACCGTACCTGGCCTAAAATGTACACTTCAAAATGGGTAATTTTTTTACTGTTCTATACAACTGTAGGATAATAATAATTAACAATAACATATTATATAGTCTGAAATAGCTAGAAGGGGGATATGGAATGTTTCCCAACATAAAAAATTAATAAATGTCTGAGATGATGGATGTGTCAATTACCCTAATCTGCTCACTGTGCAGTACATGTATCAAAGCATCCCTGTGTACCCCAGGAATATGTGCAGTTATTATTTGTCAATTAGAAATAAACACAATCAAGAGGCATCACGTTACCAAACTTCAGGTTGTACTACAAATCTATAGTGATCAAAGCAGCATGGTACTAGTACAAAAATACAGATGTGGATATATGGAACAGAATAGAGAATCTAGAGATGAACTCAGCCACATATCATCATTTGATTTTTGATAAGCCTAACAAAAACATACATTTGGAAAAAGATTCTCTATTTAACAAATGGTGCTGGGAGAACTGCCTGGTGACTTGGAGAAGACTGAAATTGGACCCTCACCTTTCACCACTAACAAAAATTGATTCTCACTGGATAAAATATTTAAACTTAAGACATGAAACTATAAAAATACTAGAAAAGTGTACAGGGAAAACACTTGATGATATTGGCCTGAGAAAATATTTTATCAGGAGGACCCTGCCCCCCAACAATTGAAGCAACACCAAAAATATATGATTGGAATATGATCAAGTTAAACAGCTTCTGCACAGCTAAGGGCCCTGCAAGTAAAGCAGACAGACAGTCTTCAGAATGGGAGAAGATTTTTGAAGGTCGTGATTCCAACAAAGGTCTGTCTGATAAGTAGAATCTATAGAGAACTCAACTTAATCAAAAGAAAAAAACAAACAACCCCATTTCTTTGTGGGCAAGAGACTTGAACAGAAACTTCTCTGAAGATGACAGGCAAATGGCCTACAAACACATGAAAAAATGCTCATCATCTTTAATCATCAGAGAAATGCAAATCAAAACTACTTTGAGATATCACTTAACTCCAGTAAGATTAGCCCACATAGCAAAATCTCCAAACTGCAGATGTTGGTGTGGATGTGGAGAGAAGGGAACACTTCTACACTGGTGATGGGACTGCAAACTAATATAGCCTTTTTGGAAAGAAGTATGGAGAATTCTCAGAGAACTAAAAGTTGACCTACCATTTGATCCTGTAATTTCATTACTAGGCATCTACTCAGATGAACAAAAATCATTTTGCAACAAAGACATTTGCACCAGAATGTTTATTGCAACCCAATTCATAATTGCCAAGTTTTGAAAGCAGCCCAAATGCCCATCAACCCATGAATGGATTAACAAATTGTGGTATATGTATACCATGGAATACTATTCAGCCACAAAAAAGATGGAGACTTCACATCTTTTATGTTTACATGGATGGAGCTGGAACAAATTCTTCTTAGTAAAGTATCTCAAGAATGGAAAAAAAGGTATCCAATGTACTCAATACTATTATGAAACCAATATATAATCACTTACACATTCATATGAATGTTTAAACACAACTATAGTCCAGAAAGAAGGAGAGGAGAGGAGAGAGAGGGAAGGGGAGGGGAGGGGAAAAGAGAGGGGAGGGAGGGTATTTGATGGGAGCTCACCTAATGTGCACAATGCAAGGATACACTTCAAAACAACTAAGAGTATATTAGAAATGTCTTACCACAAAAAATAAGTACCTTATTTTTTAAGTGAGTGAGATGACAGCTATGTTAATCAGTTTGATTTAAGCATTTCACACTGTATATGAAATCATCACATTGTACCCCATAAATGTATGAAGTTATGGTTTTGTAAAAATTAAGTTTAAAAAAGTTAAAAAAATAACAAAATTAATTTTTTCATAGCTAATTTTATGTTATGTTAGGAATTTTGCCTTAATTATGCTAATATGAACAGTAAAACACAAATATAGTCTAGTATGAGGCTGGGGGAAGAAGGGATGGGGAAGGGGTAAGATGATTGGCAGAAGGAGGGAGGACATTGGGCGGGATCTCACCCAATGGGCACAATGTGAGGGTGTATAACATGCCCCCTGATGAAGGGTTCTTTTACAATTCGAACTTTACTTTGGAAGTAACAACAATGAAATCTAAAAATTTGTGCCCTCAGATTAATGTGAAATTTTAAAAAATAAAATAAAAAGAAATAAAATTAGTCTTGAAAGATAGATTTAAAAATAAAAATAAATAGATTGAGAAAAAAATAGAGGACCTTCTATTTCCTTCAAATTCTGGACTGTGGTGAGGCAGGGGAAAGGAGCATGTCCACTGGATTACAACCAAAAAACTCTATGTGATTGCTTCTGGGTCTTGTGAACAGGGTGATTTTCCTCCACCCCACAATCAAGAGGGCTTGCCCCTCAGGGATCTTTACTCCTGTGGGCCCTGTGGCCCCAGCCCCCTGGCAGGGGACCTGTTGGGCTCATCCCTCTCCTAGGCTCACACCCTCCTCCACAGCCTTACCAGACTCAAGGCCACAGTGAACTATGTGAAGAGAAGCCAGACCTTGCATTTAAAGTAGAAATCTGAATTTTAAAACTCTCAACAGCTTTAGTTGTTGTCACTGTTTTTAATAGATTTTTATCCCATATGCATTCAATTATTATCGTTGTCACCATTACATGGGGGAAATTTCAACGTTCCTGTTAAAAATGTCAAGTTTATTAGACACTCACTCAAAGCTTAGTTAATTGTGTTGTTTTGTTCCCTACTCCCCCTTACTTTTATTTTATTAATTTATTTTTTGGTTGTGTGTGCATGGTTAGTCTAAACACATGGGAAAATTTTTCTTCTCTGGTTTTAAAACACTTTAATGAATTCTGCAAACGCTCCTAGCTAGAGGAGCAATAGTGCAAGAGGGCAGATGCTCCCCTGAAGTTGGCAGAGGAGAGGGTAACTGCTGGTTCTGCTCAGGCTGCCATCTGCAGGGCCTGCCCCTGGGGAGAACAGTTCTTTTCTCTCCAGTTAACATAAACTGCAGGGCTGCTAGCCTTGGAACTTTGGTTTCCATTTTCTTTTTGTTTTGGGTGGAGATTGCTTCACTCTCCCTGAAAAATGGTCTCCTCAGAGAGTTCACGTGAGTCACCACGTTGACCTTGGGCCTTTGAAGAGGCTCTCTGGTTAATGTCCACAATCACCCACTTTGAATGGAGACTTCTCCTTTATTCTCCTTACCTTTTCTGGTACAGAGTTTTGTTTTTAAAATTCCACAGAGAGTAAGAGACTCAAGAAATGCTATTCTTTTCTTGCTTTGGATCAACTGCCAGGGAGTGCATTAACTACTACTAGAGGAGGATCAGCCAACTTATGCAGCTGAGGGAAAAAAAAGATCAGTTGTCAGATGCTACACCTGCAATTGCCTCACCAGCCAGGGTTGGAAAAGAAGGGACACACATCAAGCACCCTTCTCAGTTAGCTTTCTTAGCACTTAAATGTCTGCCCACTACAAGATCAATACCTGTAATATCTGCCCCCCTGCACGCCACAAAAGCTGTACAATCCTTAGTGCAAATTGGAGGCATAGCTAATTCATTTTAAACTTTTGATCTTTTCTAATGTAAGTTTCAAAAATATAAACTTCACTCTAATTACTAAGATATTAATAGCTGTATCTCACAAGTTTAGATATACAGCATTTTTATTATCATTTCTAAATTTTAATTTTCATTATGATTTTTTTTGACTCATGAATTGTTTAGAAATAGGTTTTAATTTTTATAATGGGGTCTTTTGCTGGTTCCCTTTTTGTTACTAGTTGCTAAGTTAAGTGTGTAATTGCCAGATAATGTGATCTCACAAAATTAATATTTTTTGAAATTTGCTTTGTGGTCTAGCAGCTAAATATTCCATGGGTGCTTGAAAAGAGGATATTCTGTCTTTAGTGGATGCAGTATTCTGTGTGTGTGTGTTCTATCTTTTAGTTGAGTTGTTCAGGTCTTACTAACCATTTTGTCTCCTGGATCTGTCAATTACCTTGACAAGTGTATCAAAATCTTGCCCCTGATGATGGGTTTGTCAGTATCTAGCAATTCCATCAAGCTTTACTTTATATGTTTTGAAGCTATGTTGTTAATTACATACCAATTTAGTAATTTCTGGTAATTTCAAACTTTATCATTGTGTAATCATCCTTTCAATATTTTAATAGTTAATGCTTTACCTTACAATGTATTTAATCTGACATTAATATATGCTCACTAGCTTTTTATTGTTAGTACTTGCTTGATATGACTTTTGTGATGTTTTTATGTTATTACTTTCAATTTTTGTGTCTGTACATTACATAAACCACTTAGCTTGATTGAAAAATTTCTAGCCTGACAGTCGTTTCCTTTTATTATTTTATATTTGTCATTACCTTCTTTTTTTTTTATTGCTAAATCATGGCTGTGTACATTAATGCAATCAAGGGGTACAATGTGCTGGTTTCATATACAATCTGAAATATTCTCTTCAAACTGTTCAACGTAGCCTTCATGGCACTTTCTTAGTTATTGTATGTAGACATTTGTATTCTGCCTTTAGTAAGTTTTGCCTGTACCCATTCTAAGATGCACCGTAGGTGTGGCCCCACTCATTACCCTCCCTCCACCCTAACCTCCCCCATCCCTTCCCCTTCCTTGGCCCTTTCCTTATAGTCTTGTGGTATAGTTGGGTTATAACATTCATGTGAAAGCTATAATTTAGCTTCATAGTAGGGCTGAGTACATTGGATACTTTTTCTTCTGTTTCTGAGATACTTTGCCGAGAAGAATATGTTCCAGCTCCATCCATGTAAACATGAAAGAGGTAAAGTCTCCATCTTTCTTTAAGGCTACATAATATTCCATGGTGACATGTACCACAATTTGCTAGTCCATTCGTGGGTTGATGAGCACTTGGGCTTCTTCCATGACTTAGCAATTATGAATTGGGCTGCAATAAACATTCTGGTACAGGTATCTTTGGTATATTGTGATTTTTGGTCTTCTGGGTATAAACCTAGTAAAGGACTTATAGGATTGAATGGCAGGTCTGTCTTTAGGTCTCTAAGTATTCTCCAAACATCCTTCCAGAAGAAATGTATTAGTGTGCATTCCCACCAGCAGTGTAGAACTGTGCCCTTTTCTCCACATCCACACCAACAACTCTGGTTTTGGGATTTTGTTATGTGGGCTACTCTTACTGGGGTTAGGTAATATCTCAAAGTAGTTTTGATTTGCATTTCTCTGATGATTAAGGATGGTGGGCTTTTTTTCATGTGTTTGTAGATTTTGCGTTTGTCTTCTTTAGAGAAGTTTCTCTTTAAGTCCCTTGCCCACCCTGAAATGAGGTTGCGCATTCTTTTCTTGCTGATATGTTTGAGTTCTCTGTGGATTCTGGTTATTAGACCTTTATCGGAGGTATAACCTGCAAATATTTTCTCCTATTTGGAGGGCTGTCTGCTTGCTTTACTCACTATGTTCTTCGCTGTGCAGAAGATTTTTATTTTGATCAGGTCCCAGTAGTGAATTTTTGATACTGCTTCAATTGCCTGGGGAGTCCTCCTCATAAAATATTCACCCAGGCCGATTCCTTCAAGAGTTTTCCCTGCACTTTCTTCAAGTATTTTTATAGTTTCATGTCTTAAGTTTAAAT
>CAUYPK010007668.1:0-15693 GCA_963574355.1 Loris lydekkerianus | reverse complement strand
CCATGAATGGACTAGCAAATTGTGGTACATGTATACCATGGAATACTATGCAGCCTTAAAGAAAGATGGAGACTTAACTTCTTTCGTGTTTACATGGATGGAGCTGGAACATATTCTTCTTAGCAAAGTATCTCAGGAATGTAAGAAAAAGTATCCAATGTACTCAGCCGTACTATGAAGCTAAATTATAGCTTTCACAGGAAAGCTATAACCCAACTATATAGCACAAGACTATGGGGAAAGGGCCAAGGAAGGGGAAGGAATGGGGACGGAGGGAGGGTAATGGTTGGGGCCACATCTATGGTGCATCTTAGAATGAGTACAGGTGATTGCACTAATGTACACAGCTACGATTTAACAATTAAAAAAAAAAAAAAAGAAAACACCAGATGGACGAGTAGCAGTTCCCCTGTTTCTAGGAACCACCATGGTGACAGGAGTCTCTGGGTAAAGTTGCTGGGCTGGTACCTCTTCATCTCCCACCTGGCAGTCCTGGCCAAAACTGTCAGTCGACACTGTGTCACCTGCAGCCAGTACAACACAAGTGCCAAGAACTGACGATATTCCCAGGAATCCAGTCATACGGAGCAACGCCCTTTGAGGACTTTTAGGTACACTTTACTGAAATGGCCAGATGTAAAGGAAACAAGTACTTGCTGGTGATAGTCTGCACATACTTGGAATAGGTAAAAGCCTTCCCTATCAGGATAAAAGGAACTCCTAATGTAGTAGAAATATTCCCCAGAAAAGTCATCCCATGGGTTAGGTTGCTATTCTTGTTTAAATTTGAAAATGAGCTAGGCTTCACAACAGAAATAGTACAATTAACAGCTAAAGTTTGGGTATCACCTGGAAACTATATGTAATTTGTAAGTCCCAAAGCTTGAACAGGGTAAAGTGCACGAATAGGGCCATAAGAACAGGAATCGGTAAACTCTGCCAGGGAACAAAACTTAATTAGATACAGGCCTTGCCACTGATGTTGTTCAAAGAGGCCTCCATCAATCCCATCATCCATCAGCCCAGCAATTCAGCAGAGACTCCTAAAATAACTGGAAAAGAGTGAATTGAATAGACAAAAACCCTAGAAAGAGTAGCAAGGAAGATCTCCACTAGGATAATTAACCATGTTCTATTTAGTCTTTTGTGTCCGTACATCCTTTCTCTCTGGAGAATCAAGGGGACCAAGTCTACATCCAGGTTCAGAACCCGGTCACCCTTAAACCAAGGTAGAAAGTACTTTACATCACCATCCTGACCACTCACATGGCAGCCAAGGTAGAAGGAATCGTCACCTGAAGTCATCACAGCTTGCTGAATAGAGCTTCGCTGCCCTTGGGAAGTAAAGGTAACTTTTAAGACAGTCAACATGCCCTGCTCCAGCCACATACTGGGAGTTGGCTGGTCATGCATGGCTGAAGCCTGAAGAAACTCCTTGAGGGACTTGTCTTAATTGGATTTTGGGGAAAGGGGGGGAGGGATGTCACATAGGAGAAAGTAAAAACTCATATGTATATTAGCCCACCACCACAGTACTCAGGTACACCTGAGTAGAGAACCCAAGAGAAATCACAGTCCCTAAAATCTCAGCACCTGTATAAGCAAGCTGATATTGAGACCCCAAATTAAAATATATTGGAGTCTCAAAAGGTGGGAATGAGAGAAGATACCCGAAAAGGGTGAGGTTTAGGAGAACAGGTCTTCTCAAGGAGACCCCAAGGATACACCTGCAGGGTCCTCTCCATAGTGACTCAGCTCTTGGGAATTTATAAACTTAACTTGCAAATTTCCACTTCTGTGAAATCCTGTAGTTCTGTCAGGGCTGAAACAGCATCTCCCACTTGATTCAAACTGGCCAGTGAAAAAGGTACCTACGGGTAAGAACTTTTTGACTGGAGATTAAAAAGGGAAAGACCAACCTAGTCAGGAAGTGCAGCCATCTGGAATTCTTCTATGCCTTAAGCTCCTGCCCCATGAATAAAGTCCTTCGTCTTATAACCATGGTGTTTGGGTGCTCTTTCTCTCTGTTGGCCCTCATCTTCCTACAATACAACAGTTTTGGGGATTTTTAGATATGGCAAGTTTCTGCCATGTATGGATTCCTAACTATAGCTTATTTCTTAAACCCTTGTATGAGGCCTTGAAAACATAGGAAAATGCACTCTTGTATTAAACTAAGGGGTGTGAAAAAGCCCTGCAGAAACTTAAGCAAAGCCTCCCTAAGGCCTCTACTCTTGGCCTGCCTAACTTATGTCTATATGTGCATGAAAGTCAGAGGATATGGATGTGGTCTTCGCTTACTGATACAAAAATTTGGCACTATTCCCAGATCAGTTGCATATTTGCCTAAACCATTAGACTTTACAGCTACGGGGTGGTAACTTGTAATCGTTTGAAAGAAACCAAAAATATTCACCTTGGGACAACCATCTACTGTTTATGTTCTTCATCATGTCCTGTCCCTACTTCAGAAAAAAGAAACTTCTAGTTGGGCAGCACCTGTGGCTCAGTGAGTAGGGTGCCAGCCCCACATACAGAGGGTGGTGGGTTCGAACCCAGCCCCAGCCAAACTGCAACAAAAAATAGCCAGGCATGTGGTGGCCACCTATAGTCCCAGGTACTTGGGAGGCTGAGGCAAGACAATCACCTAAGCCCAGGAGTTGGAGGTTGCGGTGAGCTGTGACACACCAATACTTTATCGAGGGTGGTAAAGCGAGGCCTTGTCTCTTAAAAAAAAAAAGAAAGAAAGAAAGAAAAAAACTTCTTGTTAAATGGTAGGAAGGATGAGAAGATATAAAACTATATTACTTAATGACCCTGAAATATGGTAGGAGTGATAGTTTGACTTAACCCAGCCACTCTGTAACCTTAATCAAGAACCAAAAGAACAGGCTCAGTGCCTGTGCCTCAAGGAGCTAAGGTGCCAGCCACATAAACCTGAGCTGGCGGGTTCAAATTCAGCCCAGGCCCAACAAACAGCAATGACGGGTGCAACCAGAAAATAGACCGGCGTTGTGGCAGGCACCTGCTGTCCCAGCTACTTGGGAGGCTAAGGCAAGAGAATTGCTTGAGCCCAGGAGTTGGAGGTTGCTGTGAGCTGTCATGCCATCGCACTCTACCCAGGGTGACAGCTTGAGACTGTCTCAAAAAAAAGAACCAAAAGAACAGCAATATCTAGGGGTAATTGAACAAGTCTTTTCTAGCCAAGGAGACCCGTCAGACAACCCTTCCAAAGAGGTGGACCAGACTCCATGTATAGATGGAAGCAGTTACATTAAAAAAGAAAGGCAGAGGGCAAGTGTGGGGATCACGGCAGAACCCGCCCTTTTCTCGTGATCTGGTTTGCAGAAAGATCAACTCAATTATGGTAGATTAATAAGAGAAAGGTTTATTTCCAAATCCCATACCCACGGGGGGAATCACCAGAATCATCACCCAAAGTATCAGTGATGGTCAGAGACCTTCAGAGATGCTTTTATGTAGGGAGGGGGTAGAATGTGGAAGGTACAGGTGCAGTAAGTGGTTGCTAGAAAGAATGTGTAGATGGGTGAAAACAGATTGATTTATAGATTAACCTGAGAGACAGGTATTGTGCTTCAAAGGACCTTGGGGCCAGGTCGATTAGCAAGTCAGCAGTCCCCTTTGATTCCTAAATCAGGTTACTTAGTTTTTTTTTGTTTTTGTTTTTTTGAGACAGACTCTCAAGCCCTTGCCCTGAGTAGAGTGCCATAGCATCATAGCTCACAGCAACCACCAGCTCTTGGGCTCAAGCGATACTCTTGCCTCAATTTGTCTATTTTTAGTAGAGACAGAGTCTTGCTATTGCTCAGGCTGGTCTTCAACTCGGAATTTCAAGCAATCCACCCACCTTGGCCTCCAAGAGTGCTAGGATTATAGGTGTCAGCCACTGTGCCAGGCCCTTACTCAGGTTTTATGTACATAGAGGGAAGGACTCTTCCAATGCCTTCTGATCATGACTGGCCTTTAATTAAAAATACCCTTTGTACCAAGGAATTTTAGGTTGAAATTTCCTTAGCTCCTTCACAAGTTATACAGTAGTGACTGCAGAAAGGAAAGCCCTTCCACCAGGGACTTTGGCCCCAAAACTGAACTAATTGTCCTACCCATGACATTAGAATTGTCAAAAAGAAAAACAGTAAACATTTATGTGGACTCCAAACTTTCTTATCTAATTCTTCATAATGCAAATGCCAAATAATAAAAGAAGAGATTACTAGCAGCAGGAAAAAAAAGATATTAAAAACGGCTCAGAAGTTTTACAATTATTAGAAGCTGTCTTGCTTTGCTGGAAGGTGACAGTCATGCACTGTCCAGGACACTGGAAAAGACATAATCCTGTCCCAACATAAAACCGGAGGGGACACTGCAGCAAAGCAAGCTGCAACACTGACAGTAATGACCCCCTTAAGGCCCCTCTAAACCTATCTGATTTCAATCCCACCTCTAAAAAATTAAAAAAAAAAAAAAAACAAGACGGCACCTGTGGTTCAGTGTGTAGGGTGCTGGTCTCATATACCAAGGGTCTCTGGTTCAAATTTGGCCCTGTCCAAACTGCAACAAAACATAGCCAGGAGTTGTGGCAGGCACTTCTATTCCCAGCTATTCTGGAGGGTGAGGCAAGAGAATCGCCTAAGTGCAGGAGTTGGAGGTTGCTGTGACCTGTGAGGGCATGACACTCTACAAAGAGGGTGATAAAGTAAAACTCTGTCTTTGAAAAAAAAAAAAAAAAAAAAGGAAAAATTCCATGATAAAGAAAAAGTTGACTCATCCACAGCTAAGGATGGATCATGCTACCCAGAAGTCTAACACATCAGGTAATTAAATGACTTCATCAGAGGACACATTCCTGCAAAAAAGTCTGAACTGTGTTCCTTCCACCATAAATTGTGAACAGACAACTGTAGGGATCACAGCAAAATGTGCCCTTTTCCCTTAGGTTGGTTTGCTGAAAGATCAACTCACAATTATGATAGATTAATAAGAGAAATGTTTATTTCCAAATACCATGCAGATGGGGGGAACCACAAGAATGATTTCCCAAAGTCTCAGTGATGGTCAGTGACTTTTAAACATGTGGGGGGGGGGACTAGAAAGTAGATGTGTAGCAAGTAGTTGCTGGGGGTGGGGGAAGTGTAGACTGTTGGAAACAGACTGATTTGTAAATTAACCTGAGCCTTTCCTGATTCTAAATCAGGTTATTCAGGTTTTATAGAGGAGAGGCTAGTCTTTCTGATCATGAATAACCTTTTAATTAAAAATATTTTTTAAACCAAGGAATCATATTTAGCTGTGAAATTTCCCTAGCTCCTTCACATCTCACCCAGATCATCAAAAATAAATATTCTGTGTTTGCTTTGTATAAGAACCAACTCCCAAATGGACAACAGATCTAAAAAATCACTCTGACCAGACCATAAAATATGCCATTTGCAAACTAGCTAATAGGTTTGGCACCTGTAGCACAGTGGTTACAGAGCCAGCCACAAACACGGAGGGTGATGGATTTGAGTCTGACCCTGGCCAGCTAAACAATGACAACTGTAACAAGAAAATAGCCGGACGCTGTGGCAGGTGCCTATAGTCCCAGCTCCTCCAGAGGGTGAGGCAAGAGAATTGTTTAAGCCTAAGAGTTTGAGTTTGCTGTGAGCTGTGACACCACTGTACCCTACCAAAGGTGACATAGTAAGACTCTGTCCCAAATATATATAAGTCTGACTTCTGTCTTACTAGAAGTTCTACATGAGAGAAGTTCTCATTTACTTCATGTCTAATGGAGAT
Source organism: Loris lydekkerianus (assembly GCA_963574355.1). Classification (NCBI taxonomy): domain Eukaryota; kingdom Metazoa; phylum Chordata; class Mammalia; order Primates; family Lorisidae; genus Loris; species Loris lydekkerianus. Next base: position 9,894 of record CAUYPK010007668.1, on the reverse strand, counting down.
GTGCACCCATTAGAACTTATGAGAAATGTCATACTTTTCCCATATATCCACAAGATTATCCCACACTCAGATATTTATAAAACAACTACTACTGTCAGGAAAAAAGGATATTGTTTGCTATACAACAGAAAAGTGTAACTACTAGTCATAAATATATTACGTTTAAAAGGTGCCCATTCTGATACATCAACCTTAATAATTCCTTACTTAAATGTAACTTAACACCTTTGTATCTTCTGCCAATAGACACACTAAGCTACCCCAGAGGTAGTTATTATAAGGCACTCAAGGCCTTTCCATATATCCCGGCTACAACACAGGGAAAACTAGTTTGCTAAGATTAACCCCTTTTCTATCCTGGGTACAAAACTGTAAGTCAAACCGGTCTAAAGTAACTTAAGATATTACACTCCCTGCAAACTATCACAGCCAACTACATCTTTTTTAACCCTGCTAAATACATCACTTTAGCCATTTGTGTCATATCAACACTAGCTATGGAACTCAATCTGAAAATTAGTCCATTGTCCAGTGTCATCAAGGCCCTTAATACAACTTCTCAAGCCATAAATGCTCTGAACATTGAATTAAAACAAGTACGAGAAGCTATACTAAAAAAATCAGGCAGCCATTAATTCATTATTCAAACACAATCATAGATGTAAAAGGGTAAAAAATATATATACTGCTTCAATTTATCTAACAGTTCCCAACCCATTAAAAACAAGTTAAATGTATAAAAGATATAGTCCAAATAAAACAACAAACAAGATTTCTCAGAAAATCCAACACTTCCTAACACATTGTCATAATTATCTAAATCCAAACCTAATAGTTATTCTAATGTATTATAAGCTATTATAAGCCTCTGTTGTTGTTATTGTTGAGACAGAGTTCTACCCTGTGCCCTGAGCAGAGTGCAATGCCCTCATAGCTCACTGAAGACTCCCGCTGTGAGAATCCTGCTGCCTCAGCCTCCAAGGCCACTGGGATTACAGCGCCCGGCTGGGTTTTTCCATGTTTTTCTTTCTTTTTTAATTTTTTTTTTTTTTTTTTTTTTTTTTGTAGAGACCGAGTCTCACTTTAACGCCCTCGGTAGAGTGCCGTGTTGTCACAGGAGTCACAGCAACCTCCAGCTCTTGGGCTTCCGCGATTCTCCTGCCTCAGCCTCCCAAGCAGTTAAGAGTCGGGGTCTCACTCTCACTCAGACAACCTTGGAACTCCGAGCTGGAGCAATCCTCCTGCCTCAGCCTCCCACAGGGCTGAGAGTACAGGCGTGAGCCACCGCAGCCGCAACCGGTGTATTTTAAGCTTCTTAACATTACAAAATACAATGTATACCATTCATCATGTACTCACTGTTTAACAAATTTCAGAAAATAAAATCAAACAGCACAGCCCTCATGTCAATTTAACCAAAGCAATTATTTCCATTTGAAATCAATTTCATAGACAAGAAAATAAAATAAATAAAAGTAGAGAATGTGGTAGACACAGACACCCCCACAACCTTTTTAAGCTATTAGTGAACTGAGAATTGAGTTGAAAACATAGGAGCAGTAAGTCAGTCAAACAGACCAAACTAGAAATAGGGAATAAAAATAATAACTTTGAAAAAAACCAAGGAAGTTATGAGGCACTATAGACCAAATTAATAGCAGGTTTAATGGTGTTGTTTTGAATCAGATAAGTAAAATACACTTTCAGTATACTTTTGAAATCATCCTCTACATAAATTATTAAAATGTGTTACATAGACAACATTTAAAAAATTACTTTCACTGTTCTTCAGAATTGCTGGTCTTTCCGATAATAAAGTCTTTTCACGAATCATCTCCCTGTCTCCGCGTTTAAGTACAAGGACAGGGGACAGAGCCTCTTTCTGTTCACCAACACCAACACCGTGAGCCACCGCGCCTGGCCCTAAGTTTAAGCTTAACAGGAGAATGGAGGGACTGGGGGTCCAAGGACTACAGCCCCTCCCGTGAACAAGCCCCACACACCCAGCTGGGATTCTTCCTGGGGACCTCTGCACTGTCATCACCTGGAAGGGACACCGGGCTCTGCAGGCACAGCTGCTCAGATAGAGCTCTGCCCTGTGGTATAATTAACGCTCTGGGAAGGGGCTGCAGCAAGAGTCCCCGCTGCCTGCCCTACTCCACCTTTGGCCCACAGGGTTCTGAGGGTCAAGGGTGCCAATGACAAACTTCACTCTGCAGACTCTAAAACTGACGTGAAATTGCTCGGTCCGCCACAGTCACGTCTGGCTCCGACCACACCCCTCCCCTCTCTCTGAACACCCAGTCTCCTAGACTCACCATTTCCCAGCTTCAGGGATGTCCGGGTGTAGTCCCCACAGACCTCCGAGTACCTGCAGCTCACAGGGTGACAGAAAACATTGCAGAGACATCTGAATCGTCCGGAAGTTGCAGGAGTTGAAGAGACGACGCCAGGCCAGCACCGGGCAAGAGACAACTGCTTTTCCGGATCCTGGAGTCGCCTCCTTCTTTCTGGCTGTGCATCTGATTGGACAGTCCAATCATCCCTGACTGGATAGGGTCTCAGGCCCCACCTCTCTGTCCTTGAGTGACAGCACTGCCATCAAACAAGAGGCTGAATGAGGCCAGAATGCTAACAGTTTCTTCACCATAGCACTCTTTTTTTTTTTCCTTTTCGTTTGATTGGTTAAGGGCAGGGCCCATGACTTTATTCATCTGGATATTCCAGGACCACTGTGTTTCACAAATTTCCAGTACCCTGTTTCACAAATTTCCACTACAGGAATGTAAATCTCTTTACTGAGTGTTTAGTCTGTGCTAGGCTTGGGAACCTACTGTTAAAGTCAGAAGTTAGACTCTGCTTTGAAAGCGTTTTCAATATACATCATCATGTCTAGGTAAAAACATGCACAGCAATAACTTAGTCACTTGATAGAATGAACGACACTGGGAGTGCCAAGCAAAGGCTGTAGCAGTTCAGAGAAGGGTGAAATTACCTCTAGTCTCCAGTGAGGGGGTCGGCATTGTAGGAGGCATCATGCAGGAGGTGGTATTGAAGCTCCCAACTCACAGGCACCACATACAGGTGTACGGCACACCTCCTAGATGGAGGACTGAGGTACAAAGTAGACTTTACCTGTAACAAACAAACTGTGCCTGAAGGATGTTTGTAGTTAGCCCTGAATATAAATTATATCCTGTCATTAATTTTAATTACATGTACATACATATGTGTTTATAAATACACACAAAAATACATGTTTTGCACTCATGGAAACAACATATTAACAATTATATTTCTTTTTGGTGAAAAGTTATATGCACGGTGGACGTAAAGTTCGTGTGCAATTGAAAGTACTTTAGTATTTAAACTTCAAACTTCACCATATAAATTTTTTGTTCTCAGTAATAGTAAAATGATTCACCATATAAATTTTAATTTAAATTCTTTGCTATTTAAATTTAAATTTAAAATACTTTACTATTCCAGCAACAACAACAACAACAAAATACTTTACTATTTAAATTCCACATGAACATTATGTCCACTCTGTATTCAGAATTAGCCAGCTGGACTTGGTTTAGATGATCCCAATTTGGTGGGCAACATTCAAAGCATCATAATCAGGAGACAGTGGCACATATGCCTTCTTCTCTCTATTAGGTCTTGTCAGGATGTTGACATTGGCCACAGCAATGTTACAAAGCTTCTTCACAGCCTGTCTGATCTAGTGCTTATTGGCTTAGACATCCACAATGAACACAAGTGTGGTGTTTTCTTCTCTCTTCTTCAAGTCTGACTCAGTGGTCAGGGAGAATTGTGAAAGAGCTAAGAAAACTTCACCCCCAAATGTGATTCCTTGGCATAAAGATTATTTTGAATTAAAAGGGATTCATAGGGCGGCACCTGTGGCTCAATGGAGTAGGGCGACAGCCCCATATGCCAGAGGTGGCGGGTTCAAACCCAGCCCCGGCCAAAAATAAATAAATAAATAAATAAAAGCAATTCTTAATCAGGAAACTCTGAACAAAGACTTTCCTCTATCTACCTAAAATCTTAAAGGGCTGCTAGATTCCTTATCACATGCTAATAGACCTTTCTAATCAATGTTTCCCTCCATCTGTGAATCCACCTTTAGCAACCACTTGTCACACGTATGTTTTCCAGTTTCTCTCCTGCCTCTGTTCTTTTTTTTTATTTTTATTTTTATTTTTTTTTTTTTTTAGACAGTCTCAAGCTGTCGCCCTGGGCAGAGTGCCTTGGCATCACAGCTCACAGCAAACTCCAACTCTTGGGCTTAAGCGATTCTCTTGTGTCAGCCTTTCAAGTAGCTGGGACTACAGGCATCTGTCACAACACCCGGCTATTTTTTGGTTGAAGTTATCATTGTTATTTAGCAGGCCTGGGCTGGATTTAAACCTGCCACCCTAGGTGTATATGGCTGGCTCCTTGCCAACTGAACTACAGGCACTGCCCTTTTTTTTTTTTTTTTTTTAAGAGACAATCCCAAGCTATCACCCTGGGTAGAGTGCCATGGTGTCACAGCTCACAGCATCCTCAAACTCTCAGGCTCAAAGGATTCTCTTGACTCAGCCTCCCTAGTAGGTGGGACTACAGGCACCTGCCACAATGCCCAGCTAAATTTTGGTAGTAATTGTCATTGTTGTTTGGCGGTCCAGGCTGGATTCAAACCCCTGAGCTCAAGTGTATGTGCCTGGCACCTCAGCCCTTGAGCTACACGTGTCAAGACCCTTCTCCCTTGTAAAAGGCATCTTTAGAAGCCACTATCACTGAAATGTTGGGAATCATTCTTGTGGTTCCCCCCATGGGCATGGTATTTGAAAATAAACCTTTCTCTTATTAATCTATCATACCTGAGTTGATCTTTTCAGTGAACCAACATAGCAGAAAAGCGCAAGTTTCCCTGAGACTCCCCTTCAGTTTGGCTCTGTGAGCAGGATTCCCAAAACCAGTCTGTTGTCTTAGAAGTTATAGCAAGAGGGTTGGAACCCCGACCCCAGCCAGCACATGGAGAGATATTTTACTTACCAGTCAGGCTCCAAGCATTCCTCTCTGAGGCCTCTGCTTGAGCAAATGGTAAAAGATCTTCTTTCTTTCCATATTTAAGATTAATAAGAAAAACGTTTTTGTTGCAACTCTAGTATTGGTACATTTTTAGGTACTTTGTGGTGTATGGATATTCATTTTCATTCCCTTTCCTCTCAAAAATAACTTTTATTGTTATTGTTGTTTTTGCTTGTCTTTCAGAGTTGTTTGGTCTAAAGAGGGTTACCACAGGCAGAATTCGGGCCTAGCCACCCTCCAGGCCCACATTCAGATCGGCTTGCATACCAGCGGTTAGATGGTTCCTGCTGGTCCAATGTTTTTTAAGATGACCTTTGTTGCGGGTTCCTGAAACAAAAATCGTATGAGGTTTCCCTCTTGTCCTGTTCTATGTCACTGAGCTTGACTTTGTGACTGAGTGGGAATTCTCTCCTCAGCTTCCACCATCCAGAGGGCGTGTTTTGTCGGGAACACATCAGGTGGCTGGTCTCAAAAGACCGAGAGTCGGAGACAGTAAGATTCTAGGCAGCACACTGTGTGTACCAAACGTGTCAAGCTCTAGGCAGCACACTGTGTGTACCAAACATGTCAAGCTCTGAGGAGGAGAACAAGCTTTTCTTGTTGTCTATTCCAACATAAGTCTATTTCTGAGAGTGAAATTTGGGGAATCTTGGAAATGGGCTCTTCTATGAAGAGGCATTGGACCTTATAAAAAGGCAATGAATTGAGTCACTTTTACAAATACACTGTTGGAATTAAGTGGCCACCCCAGAGAGTCTTTTTTTATTAATGTTTTTCCAGACCGAGTCTCATTTTGTCGCCCTGGGGAGAGTGCCACGGTGTCGCAGCTCACAGCAACCTCCAGCTCTTGGGCTCAAGCCATCCTCTTGTCTGAGCCTCCCAAGTAGCTGGGACTATGGGCACCCACCACAACGCCTGGTTATTTTTTTGTTGCAGTTCAGCTGGGGCTGGGTTTGAACCCACCACTCTCGGTATATGGGGCCAGCACCCTACTCAATGAGCCACAGGTGCTGCCCCAAAAGATAGATTCTTTAAACGAGAAAAACTTCTTAATCTAAAGAAAATTTTAGAGAGTTCTCATCTTAAGTAATTTCCTTATTTATATTTATAGAAAGATAAAATTGGAGCGGTGCCTGTGGCTCAGTGGGCAGGGCACTGGCACCATATACCGAGGGTAGCAGGTTCAAATCCCACCCTGGCCAAACTGCAACAAAAAAATAGTGGGGCATTGTGGTGGGCACCTATAGTCCCAGCTAAGTGTGAGGCTGAGGCAAGAGAATCACCTAAGCCCAGGAATTGGAGGTTTCTGTGAGCTGTGTGATGCCACAGCACTCTACTGTGGGCAATAAAGTGAAACTCCGCTTCTAAAAAGAAAGAAAGAAAGAAAGAAAGAAAGAAAGAAAGAAAGAAAGAAAGAAAGAAAGAAAGAAATTGAAAGAAAAACATCAGTGTTATGGCTAGTCATAGAAACACCCTAAAAAAAAATGACAAGGTGCAGTGCTTGTGGCTCAAAGGAGTAGGACGTTGGCCCCATGTACCTGAGGTGGCAGGTTCAAACCCAGCTGTTGTTGTTCTACTTTTACTAGAGACTGGGCTGTCACTTTTGCTCAGGTTGGTCTTGAACTTGTGAGCTCAAGCTATCCACTCACCTCAGCCTCCCAGAGGGCTAGGATTACAGGCATGAGACACTGCGCCAGGCCTAATTCTAACATTTAGGAAGAAGTGTCATCAAATAATGTACAATTAAGAGGTTTGACCTATTATTTTCTGGCTCTCACAAAGAGTTACGCTACCAAACATGTCCAACAGTTATAAAGTAGTCTTAGGACCTAAACTTCTATTCTTTGGTAGGCTTAATATCAACTTCACCATAGTCACATTCCAAAACAATTACCTCAATATTCCACAGGAGCTCTGATGTAAACAAGATAGTAAGAAAAGCAGCCATTACTCATTCCTAAGAAGAGGTTTCTGTTTCCTACAACATAGAAGATATATGAATTTAATGAATATTTTGGAATGAAGAAAGTAAGAATTCCAGAATTGATGATCTGCTTCCTTTATAACCAGAAAGAACAATAATGCAAACAACAGTTAATATGGCAGAAGGAAACTATCATTTATCCATAGTTAAAATTGTACCTGACATGGGCAGCACCTGTGCTTCAGTGGGTAGGGTGCCTGTAGCTTTGTGGGTAGGGTGCCTGTGGCTCAGTGGGTAGGGTGTTGGCCCCATATACCGAGGGTTGTGGGTTCAAACCCAGACCCAGCCAAACTGCAAAAAAAAATAGTTGAGCTTTGTGGCAGGCACCTGTAGTCCTAGCTACTGGTGAGCCTGAGGCAAGAGAATCTCCTGAGCCCAAGAGCTGGAGGTTGCTGTGAACTGTGATGCCACATGAGACTGTGTCTTAAAAAAACAAACAAACAAAAAAAACTTTCTCAAAAAAAAAAATTCTCTTTTGCAAGATAAAAATGTTCTAGAGGCACCAGCGCCATATACCAGCAGCGGAGGGTTCAAACCGGGCCCTGGCCAAAAACTGCAAAAACAAAAAATAAAAATACAAATAAAATAAAAGAAGGGTTCGGTGCCTGTAGCTCAAGTGGCTCAGGTGCCAGACACATCCACCAGAGCTAGAAGGTTCAAATCCAGCCCAGGCCTGCCAAACAACAACGATAAGCAAAAAGAAGCCAGGCATTGTGGCGGGCGCCTGTAATCCTAGTTACTTGGGAAGCTGAGATAAGAGAATCACTTAAACCCAAGAGTTTGAGGTCAATGTGAGCTGTGACACCACAGCACTTGACCCAGGGTGACAGCTTGAGGCTCTGTCCAAAAAAAATTCTAGAGATATATATTACATAACAATGTCAATATACTTAATAGAACCAAATTGTATAATTAAAATATTAAAAATTGTAACTTTTATGTGTTTTTCCCAAAAAGTAAAGAATAATAAAAAGTAGAGTTAACTAGAGTTACATGGCTGTTCAAACATTATCTTCATCACACAAATGTTTCCCACAAACAGTATATATTCACTAATAAGGATGTCTTAAGATTAAGACAGTTTTTCTTTTCTTTTCTGCAGCTTTTGTCTGGGGCTGGGGCTGAACCCGCCACCTCTGGTATATGGGGCCGACGCCCTACACCTTTGGGTCACAGGCGCCATACTGTTCTTTTTTCTTTTCTTTTTCTGTCCTTTTTTGTTTTTGAGGCAGTCTCACTTAGTCTCCCTGGGTATACTGCTGTGGCATCATAGCTCATAGCAACCTCAAACTCTTGGGCTCAAGAGATCTCTTGCCTCAGCCTCCTGAGTAGCTGGGACGGTGGGCACCTACCACAATGCAGGCTCTATATATTTTAGAGATGGGGTCTCTCACTCATGCTGGTCTTCAACTCCTGAGCTCAAACTATCCACCCACTTTGGCTTCCCGGAGCACTGGGATTATGGGTGTGAGCCACCACACCCAGCCTGACAGTTTTTATTAATATTCACCTACAGAACAAAAAATAACCATCGGCTAGCACCCAAGGAAAAATATACTGTTCATAATCCAAATATAAGGCAGAGCTTAGTGGGTCATGCCTACAATCCTAGCACTTTGGAGGCTGAATTGGGTAGATTGCTTGAATTCAGAGGTTCTAGAGTGGTCTGAACCAGAGCAAGACCTCGTCTCTAAATAACTGAGTGTTGTAGTGGGTGACTGTAGTCCCAGCTACTTGGGAGGCTGAGACAAGAGCATTGATTGGGCCCAAGAATTTGAGTCTGCTCACAAAGTGAGACTGCGTTTCAAAAAACAAAAACAAAAACGAATTAATATGCAGGTAAACAAACACAAAAAAAATTACCAATATATGGTTGCTTTATATTCTTTTGTTCTCAGTGTCTTCAAGTATACAGAGTTGAACACTATCCTACAAAACTACAGTATACAAAGTGTCCCAAATTACACACAGAATGGAAACTCATATTTTATATATTTATTTTATTTTATTATTATTTTTTATTGTTGAGGATTCATTAAGGGTACAAGATACCAGGTTACACTTTTTGCATTTGTTTGGTAAAGTCCCTCCTATACTTGTGTCTTGCACCAAAAGGTGCATCCTCATTTAGTAAGTTTCACCTGTACCCTTGTAAGATGCACTGTACATGTGATCCCACCAATCATCCCCCTTCTGCCCATCCTCTCTCACCCCACCCTTCCCCATATTCTTACGTTATAACTGGGTTATAGCATTCATGTGAAAACCATGAATTAGTTTCATAGTATGGCTGAGTACATTGGATACTTTTTCTTCCATTCTTTTTTTTTGCCATTTTTTCTAATACCTTTATTTTGACATAATTTTAGACTTATACAAAAAAACAAAAGAATTTTCATGCACCCCTCACCTAGATTCCCCAAATGTCAACCATTCCACCACATTTCTTTTGTTTTTTTTTTGCTTTTTTTTTGTTGTTGTTTGTTTGTTTGTTTTTATTTATTTTTTTTTTTTACTGAGGAGAAGGGGTGGGGAAAGAAGCTGGGGGAAGAGGTGCATGACAGGGTCGGGCCAGTGGCATGGTACCACATTGGCTGTATCTAGGTAGAGGCAGTTTCAGGCCGGGCCTTGCTGAGTTGTTGATACGCGGAAGTAGCTCAATGGATCTACTTCTAGTCAGGCTCCCCCTGGTTTGGGGATCAAGGTGATGTTTGCTTCATAGAATGTGTTGGGTAATATTCCTTCTTTTTCTATATTTTGGAAGAGATTTAGCAGTATAGGTACTAGTTCTTCTTTAAAGGTTTGGTAGAATTCTGACGTGAAGC
>CAUYPK010007667.1:0-13157 GCA_963574355.1 Loris lydekkerianus | reverse complement strand
ATGATGTAACAGTAATTTTACTGGCCCATGAATTTGGGACTGAAAAATTTTGTATCAGCTTGGTTTTGAAATTTTTACAAGTTAAGTTTTTTTTTTTTTTTTTTTTTTTTTTTTTGAGAGAGAGAGAGAGAGAGAGATGATATCATTTTTGGTAGAGTGCCATGGCATCACAGCAAACTCAAACTCTTGGGCTTAAGCAATTCTATTGCCTCAGCCTCCCAAGTAGCTGGGACTACAAGTGCCTGCCACAATGCCCAGCTATTTTTGTTTTTGTTGTTGTAATTGTCATTGTTGTTAGTACAAGCACTCAGAGGCTTAGCAAAAAAAAAAAAAAAAAAAAAGGGAACCATTATTAGATCAAAGAGTTGTAGCAGAGGCTTTCACTGTAATTGCGGTTATACCCAGAAGGTATAAACACAGCGAAATTGTAGGAGAAGACCGCCACTAACAACTCATGTCCTGTATGTAAGGTGTGTAGGGAATGCCTTAATAAATACCCAGTAATTTTTCTGCTCTTTTCTGCTATCTCTTGCCTTCTTCTTCTTGATGAAATCCAAATAGAAGTCAGAGGGAAAAACAAAAAACAAACAAACAAACAACAAAACATGTTGAGACAGCCCAAAGTGGTCAGCTTTCTTGGGGAAAGAGCAGGGTTGAGAAGACTAGAAAAGAAATATGGACAGGAAAAATGGAAAAAAATTCAGTGTTGAAAGGCCGTGCACAGCCTGATGGTCTTATCTGATCTTGATACAAATCTGTCTGTGCCTGTCTAAAATAATTTTATTCTCTGCTGTTTCCTATTATGGAGACATTTTGTATCCTATTGTTTCTTAAATTCTCATTCAGGAACTGAAGACACCTGTATCTTTATTACACTTTCTTTGTACTGGAGCAAAGCATATAAACCAAAGTATATAAACCATCCTGTACTGTTGGTCTCTGTTCCCCCTAAGCTAAAAATGGGACACTCACTGGGAGAATATGAAAAGGCAATCCGATGTCTCATGATGTGCGAGAAGAGCTGGCATTAATTCCCAAGGTTTTCTAGACATGGAACTTTACCAGGTTCCCTTTCCTCTATGTAAAATCAATGTACATACACCATTAATTGAGATATTCAATGGTAATTTGGTAATTTGGTCTGGTTGAGCAGGGATTCAGATCTGGGTATATGGATTGCAGTGACTCTCTGTAACTGTTACCTATTTTTCTCAAATGAGATACAGAAGAATATTCATTTTTATAACTTAGGAAGATAAATGGTAAGAATGATTTTATTTCAATACATAGCCCTTGAAAAGAGTTGGTCACTTATTACAAACAGTCACATCACTGGCGTAAAGTGAACAGAGACAAATGCTCTTGACCACAAGCTTGGAAATGAGTTTGAGGAATGAGCAGAAGATAACCCTCTCTCAATGTCCTAGGTAGGGAGCTTTGGGGCAAAAGAAAAACATCATTCTTACTAATTATAAGAAAATAATAAAAGAGGTATAGGTAAAAGAAAAAGTAGTTCTTACTAATTATAAGAAAATAAATGAATAAAAAAAAGTAGACTTCAACTTATTCCCATTTTTACCAACATGATAAGCAGATGGTAACTAAGGATTTTACTCTTAATTTCTTCATAAACTTTCATATATCTTTTCTTTATTCCTTTTTGCAGAATAGAAACCTATAACATGACAACTAAATTTAAGTCTTGCCAATTTTATAGAAGTAATGAATATTATCAAGATTTGAACCCAAGATCCTATGATTTCCCCCTGTTCTTTCTTCATCTCTGCTATCCCTATAACCTGATATAGTTTTTACAAAATCACCCTTTATTTCCATATTTAATCTGTTGACCAACATAACATTATGGCAGGGAGTCCAGAGAAAAAGGAAGAGCCCTGTCAATGATCAGATTCTGGGGTTTATTATTTCTGGAAAAATAAATTATTGTTCTGTCTTCACTAGACGTTCTCTATTGAGATGTGATGTTTTTCCATTTCTCCATACATTCATCTTTCCCTCAGACATTTATTGAGCATCTATTATGCGTCTAATACTTTTTTTGGAATTCAAAGAACACAGTGAACACAAAACATCTGGAATTTAATTAGGCCATTGTAGATATTCACTCTGTTCTCTGATTTACATACTAAAAATAAATGAAAAGTCAAACCCTACTATATGGCTATATGGAAGTTTAAAAATGCAAGTAACATTTTGGAAGCAGTGAGCTATATAGTTGACCTTCTTTCTTCTTGGGACAGAGAAGTTGCCTCTGTCAAGATAATTAACATTATTCACCATGATCAAAAACCTTTGAATGGTAATTACACAGTAAGTTGTACTTTAACCTCACATTACAGTCTGAAATTGGTAGGGGAGTTCTCCATCCTATAGCTAGGTCATTCTGAGCAGGTCTCTTCTAAGATTACTGTGGCAGGAGAAAAGAGAAATGAAGCTCAAGTACTTGTTCTTGACCAGGTAAGAAGTACCCCTCACTGCCTATTGCCCAGAAGTAGTCACAGAGCCTCTTCTCAATGGCAAGACAGTCTGGGAAAGGCAGGGAAACAAGGGGAATGTTTGGCAAGTATTGTCTCTTCCACAGACAGATCACTAAGCATGTGTTCACAAATTGTTTTGCAGAATAGTGGTTGAAAGAGGGAACTAAGAAAGCAATTCCACTTCAGATGTTTAATTCTTCCATGGAAGAAGTCCTTACATTTGGTGTAAGAATAGTAGTTAAGCAACAGATGCAAACACTGTAGAAAATAGTTTCTATACTAACCTGATAAAATGGCTCATTGGAATTTCTGATCTACATTATAGTTGAGTTCAACTGTCCCATGGATCTTTCTTCAATTATATGTACAAGATTCTAAGTGTAACTTAATTAAAGTAGATATTTTCAGAAATATATGATAGATTTTGCTTTAATAGAGCAGTAGTTATCAAATTTGAGGGGTAGAACATATAAGTAAACAAGTTGCCCTCAAAGAAACAGAACATGTTAAAGTACATTTGGTTTGCTGTTTCTGTGGAAATTAAGGCAAAATCAGCACTATATAATGCAACACAACATTATTTTCTTCTCAAATTGAGTAGGCATATAACTTTCCATTATAATTCAACAACCATGTCAAATCTTGAGATCTAATTGTAGCTCACACACTCTTTTGAAATGGTTGATTTGGACAAACTACCAACAACAGAAGCATCAAGCAGGTGTTCCTAAAGCATCTGCTGGTTTTCATTTGGTTATTCTTGCAGACCCTTTGGCAAGGATGCATGCTGATAAACTCGAACCTGTTCATTGTTTAGGATTCATGGTTCAGGAAATGAATGCCTTAAAGAGGATGGTTTCGTGTGCAGCTGACACCCAAAGATTTCTCTTTACCTAAGAGACTGTGTGGGACACAATTTGGTTATAAAACATATGCTGCAGCAGCAGGATCTGAACTAAATAGAAACAAAATGCACTATTTGGCTTGTGCATATTGATCAACAAGAGCAAACTATGTTCCCAGATGATATTCATGATACAAATGGACCAATTAAAATTCTGAGGGGTGTCATTGGGAGTCAAAGTGGCCTAAAGTTATACTGAGAGGGGGTAAATGAGCACAAAGGAGTCCAGGATATGGAGGCAGATTGGAGAGCTATGAAGTTTATCAGTAGAATCAAAGCCCCATGTTTGATTACCATTATTGTCCAAACTGGGGTCAAAATAACTTTGTAAAATCTGTTTTATTACTCTGAAAATAACTTTGATATACTTAGGAATTCTATAGGTGGAAATATGTGCAGCCCATTCTCAGTCTACTAGTTTACGTGTTTCATGGGTGAAGATTGTACTTATCAGCATCTGTGCTATAACTCAAAAGCTAGAGGAATTGCTCCCTTTTCCTCATGGACTGAGCTGTAATGCAGTGACTTTCAATCTTGTTTGCACTATGCAATCATCTGTGGAGCTTTATAAAGCTGAAACTCCCTAACCCCCCTAAATTAATTGATCTGGGTTGTGGAATAAGACCTGGGATTCTGAAAACTCCCTGGGTTATCCTAATGTACAATCAAATTTGGGGACCATGGTTCACACTCTTTTTATGGGCAACCCCCCCCCCCTTTTAGACTGGAAAAGGTCTTTAAAAAACAATATACAGGGAGAAGTGGTTGACAGATTTACTAACACATTCATAAAGCAACATTCTCTTATGTATGTGCATGAGGAAATTAATAAGGTCCAGAAAATGGGAACAAGAAAAAGTAAAAAGTTGATTAATGAAATACTGTGATTAATGTGCCAACATAGCTTTGATCATTTTCATATCTAGGATTTGGTCATTTTGAAAAGTAGGGTTCCCACAAACTTTGTAAGAAATATCATGGTTTATACTTTGGAAAGGATACACACAAAAGATAAACCAGGTCACATTTATTTTACTAAGCGTTAGCTTTCTTATCACAGAAATAAATTTAGTAGATGAGAATATCATGAAATTCCCTTCTAGATTAAAATGTCTATGATTCAAATGTAAACCCAACCTACTCATTCATTTGTTGTCCCTTCACAAACAGAAAAAAAAAAAATACCTGGATGTCAAATACTACAATAGCAGAGATTTTTACTAAAAGGTCAGAATTATCCAAAGAAAGATCAGAAAAAAGAAGAATAAAATGTATACACCATGAAAGTTGCATGTCATAATTATATAAAATTGGCTTTCATTCTTTTAGTTTCTGTTTGAACACCCTCTTGGTGACATGTTTATTAGTATATCATTTATCTGTTTAACGTTTTGATATTTTTCAATGCATTTTCACCAGATGCCCTCATTAAATCGCTTCTTAAAACATAGAACAAGTGATTGTAGGAGAGAATTGAAGATGGTAAATTAATAAAAATAAGGAAACTAAAATGGAATCCTAAAATCTAAAAACAAATCACTTCTGCTTTTTAAGTGTGTACCCTAAATCCAGTAGAAAGAACATTCCGCCTAATACCGTGCAGCTAGTTAGTTACATCAAGAGGGTGGAAGTTAGAGCCCAATCCCATACTCTCTTTCATATTTTACGTTGATTTCTTTTGGATAAAATTATATATAAGCATAAGACAAGTTCTCCTCTTTTAGGACAATTACTGTCTCCCAAGTAACATGAAAGCTCCCCCAGAAGTTCTACTTTTGAACTCTCAGACACTTGAAGTCCATATAATATGGTATGATCACAGTGTCCCAGACAGACCTTGGGAGCTGTAAAAACCAATTTATCACACTACTTTCTGAGAAACTTAAGAGAGAGTACCTGGGGTCATTTTGAGGGAATATATGAGAAATGGCCAAGCAATTATCTCTGATTTAGTGATCTGAGCAGATCTGAAACAATGCTGTCAAAATACTTGTAGATAGAGGATTGTTAAAAGATGGATTCTATACCATCCAGAGGTTAGTGTGTTTTCATTCCAGCTATCTCAGGGCCAAGAAGATAGTCCTTCAAATTTAATTTTCAGAGCTCTCACTGAACATACCCAATTTAAGTGTTCTTGCATTCTCAAAACCTAACTTAATATGAATCCGTCCTTTATTGAACTCTCACAATTAATATAATAAAACAATTGAAAATAGATGTAGATAAATTGTCTCTTGGAGTTAATTTACTTTCTTTCCTATGTTTCGGTGAAGAGGAAGTGTGATGGCTAAAGTCTCCCATTTAGTTGATTGCACAGAGGAGAATTTAATCCATTCAGGTTCTTCCCACAACTGTTTCTTTTCTTTTTTCTTTTCTTTTCTTTTCTTTTCTTTTCTTTTCTTTTCTTTTCTTTTCTTTTCTTTTCTTTTCTTTTCTTTTCTTTTCTTTTCTTTTCCTTTTTTTTGAGAATGAGTCTCATCCTGTTGCTCCAGATAGCTCATAGCAACTTCAAACTCCCCAGCTTAAGTAACCTTCTTTCCTCAGCGTCCTGAGTACCTGGACCACAATGTGCACACCACAATGCACAATGCCTGACAACTTTTTGTATTTTGAGTAGAAATGGAATCTGGCTCTTGCTTAGCCTGGTCTCAAGCTCCTGATCTCCAGCCATCCTCCTGCCTTAGCCTCCCAGAGTGCTAGGATTACAGGCATGAGCCCTGTACCTGGCCAGCTTTTTAATTTTTTAATCAGTTAATCATAAATTGGTATAGTTTCATCTATGAAGAGTACATGTTGTCTTCCTTAATGACTTACATTTTGAATATGTGATGGTTCCCATCCCATCTTCCTGAAATTTAATTCCTTTAGAACCAAATTTCCTTCTTTGGCATCTTCCATAACCTAAGATAAAACACAGCACATACCTCAGGAGACATACAAAAATCACAGTTGGTTAATATATTTCAACCAAGTAAAAGGTGTTTGACTGAGTCACCGGGTGGCACCATGAGAACCTCTGCCTTCCTGTCTGTTGCTGGAGAACAGCCAACAAGCCCAGCGGGCCAGGGAGGTGGAGACATTTCTCCAGGAACTCTGGAAGGAGATGCAGGCCATGGTGGCAGATTTCAGTAGTGCCCAGGCCCAGCTCCAGGCCTGGCTGGCTGCCCTGTAATCCGAACTCAAAGATTCTGGAGGAGAGAAGCCTGGAAAGGGAACATCCCGACTGAGGACCTTTAGCTTATAGGCCATCTTCAGAACCTCCTGAAAGAGAGAGAGAATATCATCAGGCAGCTCACGGAAGACAGAAGATTGCACTGTGCAGCACTCTCTGGTTTGATGTCCCATTGGAACCGGTCTTTTTCTTTCACTTGACACTTTCCATAAAGAAAAAGAAGATAGAGGAAGTGGCCAGCCAAGTGGTCAGTGTGCCAAACCTCGCCTTCTATGCAAAGAACTTCCTGAGTGGTGATCTGAGCTCCAGGATCAATGCTCCTCCAATAACCAAGTCACCAAGCTTGGACCCAAGCCCCAGCGGTGGCCGGCCTTACAAACCCACACAGTCTATAGATGTAAAAACTGCCACAAGGACATCAGATGGTGAAACAGCCCAACCCAAAGAAGCCCAGCAAAAACAGGGCTCTGCACACCAGGAATGGTTTGCTAAGTACTTTTCTTTCTAAGCTGATATCTAGGATACATTACAAAGATGATAGTTTAAAAACATTTCTTTTACATCATCTGGTTGAAGCAATGAACTAAAACCAACCAACCAAATAACCTGCTTATAGTATAATTTATATATGATATCTAAAATAAATTTTAGCATTAATATTTCATACAGTTTCATTGTGACAACAGTTCATTAAAAAAGACTTGACATTAAACAAAACAGTGTTATTAAAAAGCAATCTTAGGAAAATATTACTAATGCCCTATATATATATATTGTATTTCTAGTGTCCATATCACTATATTCCACTTGGTGGAATATCAGACTTTGTGATTTCCATGGTCTACTTTGAAAATTTTATTTGATCTTAGGATTCTGGTCACCTCCATTTGAAAAGTTGTTTCTATGTAAAATGATACAATCTAAAACACACATGTAACCTCAATAGGAAAAGGAATAAAAAAAGTTGAAACAAAGTTCAAAATAAACAGGAAAGCCAATTAAAAAGCAAACAAACCAAAACTACTAGAATAGGATGGGAGCATGTTTGAATGGGATTGAATGCTCCGACTTCCTCCATCTAGGACCAGTAGCAAATTGTAGAGATGGTAACATCTGCCTCTAAAGAGGCTTTGCAAGTATTAAGCAAGAGAAAATGGGTAAAGATACCAATTGTGAATTGAAGTTAAGCACAAGGTTTTTTGTGAATAACCAGTCCTTGGCTGGTCATACATCTCAGTTTCAGTGATTGTAGTGTTAGCCTTTTCATTCATTTGTGGAGGTTTCTAAACTGTTCTGTTCTTTGAAGTCACAGGTCCTCTGACCCTCTGGCCTTTGGGTTTGGTCCTGTGCCTCATGGCACATTACTTCCTCATTGCATGGACTCTGGACTGGCTGCTCACGATGCTGACCTAGCTCTCAGCCCATACCGGAACTGTCTCACCCTCCACTATCAGAGCAATGCGATTTGAGAAGACTCAATGCAACTTTCAGTGGCCAAATTATCTTCTCAATCATTTGGTGCTGGTCCCACAGGTGGTCCACAAACAAAGGTCAATTATATGCACTGTCCCATCTTTGCTCTTTGAATAAAATTTTAAACAACTGGGCAATAAAAAAATGGTGTTTCATGAAATGAGTCCAAAGTTACTTGGAACCAAATGATGCCTATTTTGATCTCTAACACCTCTTTCCCCCCCTTATTTCATTTCCAGAGTTGGCTTTCCCGCTGAACTGAGGATGAATCTCTGAAGCAAAATGAAGGGAAGGCAGCCTTTAGTCCAGGTGTTTTGAGAATCAAGAGGGTGTTGGTTTAGTGGGCAAGTTCTAACTGGGATTTTAATAATGGCATTCTCAAGCAATTAGCTGAACACACAGGAGGAAATTAAGGAAGAGGTGGAGAAAGAATAGCAATTTATGAACAGCAGACTAACAGGCAGCTAAATGGGACTCAATATGGTTCATGCAGAGGTAAGACACTCAGGAGAATTAGGTTACAATATTACCTTTCTCTGGTTTAGCAAAGGATGGTTAAATAATAATTCAGTAGATCTTGCAACCAGTTTCTTTTTATTGAGACTGAGTCTTGTACATTTATTTTGTTTTGTGCCATTATCTGTCTTGTTTGATAGGCTATATCATGCCTGCTTTTTATGTTTTTTTTTTTTTTTCCCCAAAAATCAGTTAAAATCAATTGAATGCTTTTTTTGTATTTCTTTAAAATCTTTGGTAGAAAATTTTGCAGGGCTAAGACTAAAGTGTAAGGGGGGGAAGAAAAGCATCTGTCAATCTGTCATCATATGTTCATTTCTTCATAATTGTGTGTTAGAAGCACTTGGAGTATTGAGAGGTGCAATGCAAATTTGGAGTATACATTTTTTAAGAAAGATTATAATTTTTCCTGTCAAATATTAGATTTTTAACTTTCCTTTCAGAGAATCTGACTTTTAGTATAATAATTAGCCAGTTTACTTAACTGAGAAGCAAACATCTCTAATTGCTCAGGCTGATGGAAAGAAAGCAAGAGAGTGACTCCATATTCTAATAACTGCAGGTGGCAACACCATCACACATCTCATCTGGTCATAAGTGGAAATTTTCTTATTAAACTCAAATTTATGTCAATTTCACATTGGACATATAACCATTGCATGTGTCATTTATTTATTTTTTTATATTGCTACTCATTATCCACTGAGTTGGTAATTAAAAACTCTCCAGAGTAGATCATAGTTAATCTAAGTTTGTTCTTCCTTCCAGAGCTTTATAATTGTGACATTTCTGCATTCATAGCTGGATGTACTGCCTCATGTTTTCATGTTTTAGTCCTTTCTAATAAATAGCAGGGTTACAGAGTAGTTTTTAGTTGTTGTTGTTTGTTTATTTTTTTAGCTGGAGGCATGGACAATTTATAGAAAGATTTGACAAGGTTAGAAGCATTGGCAAGTTATAGTTCTACAGTTAAAAAAATAAAAGTCACCAGTATCCAGAAAGGGTGTTCTTCTGGCATGCAGTGGTGAGAGCAACTGCAACAATGACAGTACTCAGCTGCCAAATTCCTCTTTTGGCTTGGGAACAAATTGGTTTCAGCTGTCCTCTCCTGATAGCCACCTTTGTGCTTAAGAAACCTATTACTTATGTGGGCAATGAAAGCCAAGCTTATTTCCTCATAAAAAATCAGCCTGAACCACACTACTGACCTATTTGCTGCCTGTTTTGATTGTCTCAGATGATGATCTAGTTATTTGGGTTTAATACATGAAATGCACATGTTGAGTTCTGTGAGTCTGATTTTGAAGATTTATCCAGTACCCTAATGTACTGGATAAAATAATATTAGGGAAATTAATATTTGTCCTTTAATAGATATTAAAAAGGAAAAAAGTCACATTTACTCTAAAGAGATCCTATTGTGCTTTTTTAAATTGAATGTCTCCATTAATTTTTTTGTTGTTTTTAAATACTCTTTTTACTTAATGAACACATTAAAAGGTGACACAAACTTGGAAGTATAAAAATGAGTTCATAGTTGGAGGATTTTTCACAGTAGTAGATACTCCTTTTATTCAAAACCATTTTGAGCCATTGGGTCCCTGATTAAAAAATGAGTAGTGAGTGACCACCTCCCCCAGGGGCTGTTCCTTGTTGTTCTGACACGTTCTACTAATCTATCTATTTCACTGAACATGTACAGAAAGATCCTCTTGTCTCTTTGAAGGTAAAAGGGGCTTTTCCCATTCTTCCAAAAACCCCAAGACAAATGTCCTTGAAAGGTAGGACTGGTTTTGTGTTTCCTATCTGAATCAAAAGAAGTAAATTCATTTTCATGGATTAAATTATAAAGTATTATTTATATGTGGAGATAATATTCCATGGCCTATAACTGAGATGCTTGTTTTCCATTTTCAAAGAGAGATTTATGTTAAGGATCATGAATTTCACTCCAAAATATACCAAAAAGTTGACAAGACACTTCTGTCATAAGCCATTCTCATGGAATCAATTGAATATGCCACTTTACCTGTGAGATTTCCTGACTGCCTTAAGAAGAACTCAGTTGGTTGGAGAAGTATTAGCCATTCAGCTCTACTAAATAGCCATCTAACAGTATGAATTCTTCATCCCCTGGACTTAGGTCTAAAGTTAAAAAGACAAAAATATAACACAATTGAATTGATTTTTTTAATCAACATAATACATTGAGGAAATTTCTTTAAGAAGAAATGAATGAAATAAATGTGATTAAACTAAAGTGAGATAATTATTTTTAGTATTAATTTCAAACCAAAATCAAAGACTTGTGGTATTATAAGGTTGTCCGTAGAATACAGAATATATTAATTTTCTGCCCCAGAAAAATTTACATTTTAAATGTCATTGGAAATTTAATCCACTTACATAAAATAATCTTTTGAAATGCATAAAAATGATTTAATTTCTTCTAATCAAATGCCTTAGCGTAGCATTGTTTTTCTCCTTGCTGAATTTTCCTGTGGTCCAATATTTACACATTGTGACCATTGCAATTTTATCTAAATAAAACAGTATTATGTAGGAAAATTACAATCTTTTAAGACAAAAACGATTTTTGTACCCATTTTTCTAGACACGTTTTATAAGTTTTGTTTGAAGGCAAATGTAATTATATTGTGCTTATATATTTATGATGTAATATAAGCATATTATATTAAATGAGAACTTTATTTTATCAAACTAACAAACAAGTATCTACAGAGAATAGCAGCCCCTATGTGTCCAAGAACAATAGCCAAAAAAAAATTTAAAATAATAATAACAAAGAATAAATTTTGGCAATAAGAAAAAGAATCTAGCACTTCCTTTCAAATGGATATCTAGAACGAGGTCTATCCATCTACACTTATTTTTTTCTAGAATAATACACAACTATTCTACAGAATTTTCATATTATATCTTTTTAGAAACTCTAAGAAATATTTTTAGCATAAGACTAAGTATGGTAAGTAATCTGATTCAGTAGGTGGGCGACATAAGTTAGGCGATATTATCAAAACTAAATTTAAGGATAAGAGGACTGAGGCACAGAATAGTAAGTCTTCTGTCCAGGGCCTTAGGGATTATACACAGCAAACCTGGAACTAGAATCTATATCTTTGGGACTAAGTAATATTTCTCAACAAATAAGAGCTTGAAAATCAAGAAGCTGGTGTTAATGGACCAAAGCTAGCAAAGTGAAAGCAACCATAGAATTCCCTTCAAGATATTTTTGATGATGTGAACCTGATATCAAAGGGGTTGAACATTAAGATATCCCAGGGAAAACTCCTTATGATGTAGATTTAAAATTCTCAAACTTTGCTTTGTGCCATTTGGTTGTACAATTTACAAGCTTAAAAGGCATGATGATGCGACTATTCCCTAAAGAGACGAGTTTTGAAGATCTCATCCAATCTAAATCTCACTATCAAAACAGCAGATTTTAAGTTTCAGTGAGGCTATGGTTTGCCCAAGGAGCTTACTAAAAGTAAAAAAAGTAAAAAAAAGCTGACTAGGGGAAAAGGGGAAAGAGAGGGAGGGGAGAGGTGGGTGGAGGGAGGGGTACTGGTGGAATTACACCTGAGGGGCATCTAACAAGGGTATATGTAAAACTTCGTAAATGTGGAATGTAAATGTCTTGGCACGGTAACTGGGAAAATGCCAGGAAGGCTATGTTAGCTATTGTGATGAAAATGTGTCAAATGGTCTGTGAAGCTAGTGTATGATGTCCCATAATCATATCAATGTATGCAGCTATGATTTAATAAATTAAAAATAAATAAATAAATAAATAAAATAGTAAAAAAAAAAAAAACCTGACTAAAATGCAGAATCTCATTCTGGGGCAGAGCCCAGAAATTTGCGTATTAAACAAATGTGCATACCAAGTGATGCTGATGAAGGTAATTCCCATTTTGTGTAAAACTAATCTAAATAGATTTTGAATTAGTTTAGAGTACCAGATGATAGAATATAGTAAATTAAGTAGGTGAACTATTAGGCTGTATTTAAAATAAGTGGCAGTGCTTTTTTTTTTTTTAATTATTTATTTATTTATTTATTTTTTTATTGTGGAGAAGGGGCAGGGAAAGAAGGTGGGGTAAGAGATGCGTGACAGGGTTGGGCCAGTGGCATGGTACCACATTGGCTGTATCTAGGTAGAGGCAGTTTCAGGCCGGGCCTTTCTGAGTCGTTGCTACACGGAAGTTGCTCGATGGATCTACTTCTAGTCAGGCTCGGGAAGTTGCACTAGGCCTCAGGCACATGGCAGGGCCCAACAATTCCCTCTTTTGTTTTTTGTATGGCCGAAAAACATAGCCCCTGTCTTAGGTTGCCTGCTTTTGCAGTTTCAGTCTTACCCGTCATGGGGATACAAACATTAATGGTTTGGTCCCTGTCTTAGGTTGACTGAATGCAGAGTGATCTTACCCGTCTTTGGGTACTATGAATGTAATCCACCATGCAGCTTCTCCATATCCTGTCTTAGGTTGTCCCCGCTTTGGGAATCTTACCCGTTATTGGTGCTATGGATGGCGGTGAAGAATAATAATTAGATTCTTGGTTAATGAGC
>CAUYPK010007666.1:0-13579 GCA_963574355.1 Loris lydekkerianus | reverse complement strand
CAAAGACAGCTCTCAAGTTGTTTCTACATGTTTTTCCATCGTTTTGTCTATAAGGAACCTGGTATTAAATGAAGTTAGAACCAATTAATCTTAGGGACCCCAGTAATTACTGGGGTCAGTAGTAATACTATGCTGTGAAATAAGTGTATTTTTGTCATACTGAAATATTTATTTCTGTTAGATTATTCCTTTTATTAGATAGATATTACCTAGGAATAAAAGATAACCATCCCATCCTTTATAGGGAAAAATATATTTGGTGGTTTTAAAAAGTGATGTCTGTTCAGGCGGTGCCTGTAGCTCAGAGGAGTAGGGCACCAGCCCCATATGCCAGAGGTGGCGGGTTCAAACACGGCCCCAGCCAAAAACTGCAAAAAAAAAATAATAATAAAATAAAAAATAAAGTTTGTTCAAACACTAAATTGGACTCCACCCTATGCATAATATTTTAAAAACTGGTTGCTTCTTACAAAATATTGAATTTATTTCAAGAGGATATTCCCTTGTTTGATCACTGTGCTGCCAAACTTACTAAATGGATTTTTAAAAATAAAGATATATACAGCATTCTAGTTGGGCATGAGGCTAATTTTTTATAAGTTAGTTTTTCTTCATAAAATTGGAAAAAATTTAAGCAGTCAGTGTTGAAAAAGATTTTGGCAAAACAAACACACATGAGTAGCAGAAGTGTGAATTTCTACAATGGGAAAGTAATTGGAAAGTAATCTGGCAGTGTCTCATAACATCTAAATATCTGTAATACTTACCATAGAATCTGACTTTTATGTAATCTGTTCTATAAAAGGATGTCATCTAATTCCAGTAAGAGGGGCTCACATAACAAAATCCCAAAACTACAGATGTTGGCGTGGATGTGGAGAAAAGGAAATACTTCTGCACTGCTGCTGGAATGCAAGCTAATATGTCCCTTAAGGGAAGAAGTATGGAGAATACTCAGAAATCTAAAGGTAGACCTGCCATTTGATACTGAAATTCCTTTACTAGGTGTATATCCAAAGGACCAAAAATCACTGTATAACAAAGATATTTGCATGAGATTATTCATTGCAGCTCAATTCATAATAGTCAAGTCATGAAAGAATTCCAAGTGCCCATTAACCCATGAATGGATTACTAAAGTGTGGTATATGTGTATCATTGAATATTATTCAGCCTTAAAAAGGATGAAGACTTTGCTTCTTTTATGTTTATATGAATGGAGCTGGAACATATTCTACTTAGTAAAATATCTCAAGAGTGGAGAAAAAAATATTCAATGTATTCAGTACTATTACAAAACCAATTTACAATCACTCACATTTTCATATGAAGAATAGATCACAACTATGGCCCAGAATGAAGGAGGGAGGGGGGATGGAAGTGGAGGTGAAGGACAAATGGAGGGAGGATTCATGGTGGGATCACACCTATGGTGCATATTGAAAGGGTACAAGCCAGATCTATTAAACATAGAGTATAAATGTCTTAATACAATAATTAAGCAAATGAGGTGAGGACTATATTAACCAATACGATGTAAGCATTCCAAATTGTGTATGAAATCAGCACATTGTACCCCTAAATACATTAATGTATACATGAGCTATCTCTTTTTAATTTAATAAAACAAGATTAAATATAATTTAAAGATTCAAACTGATGTTTCAATGAGTAGTGCTCATTTATGTTGGACAATATGACAATCTAATTTTGAAATTAAAGGAAGTTAAAAAAATAAATTTACATGTACCTGTGTACATGTACATCTATAAGTACATAATAGCAAACATAAACATCTTCTTCATAAATATAGAAATAACAAGGGAAATTGTCCTTAGTTTGAAGATAATGTTGAATCTGTAGAGTAAATAAGGTCATAGAATTTAAGGAAGACTTGATAAAGCAAATACTAGCCTTACTCTGAAAAAAAAATTCTCTGAATTATGAGACAGAAAATAATGCTATATGAAAGTTTTCTGTTATTGTATTTAGTAGAAAATTTAATATTTTTATAGAGAAGAAACTATATTCTGGATACTCTTATAAAACTGCATAAATACTATTTGACTTTATTTTGACTTTAAAACTGACTGTCTTCTGCTGCCCAATTCCAGAGATTTGATGTATAAATCATGAGGCTAATTGTTGAGTAACATTAGTTAATTACTGCTTATAAATATAATTTGTTAGTCAATATTTTGGCATTCGGTTTGTATTTTGTTAAACAACAATGATTTTCTTCAACAAATTGATTACAATAGATATGGCTTGTACTTCGTGGTATCTTTAAGACAATATATAATATATCTTCAATAAAACACCAATAATGATTTTTTTAAATGATAAAATTAAGTGATTAAAAACATTGGAACATAAGAAGCATTATCTTATGTTCAATAACTCCCATTTAACAGTTGGCCAAATTCCATCATGTATAAAATTGAAACTATTAGATTTTTATAATAATATCAAGAGTAATTTTTCATTGTAGTATGAAATGTGTAGGTAAACTAAATCTTAGGAAAAAATATGTTTCTATTCTTAGTAACATTTAATAAGTCAATACTTTCTGTTTTCCTTTGTTAATCATTTAAATAATTCATTCATATCATAAAAAAAAATAGATAGCACAAGTATTAACAGAGTATTCATCTTGACCCAGGATAAATCAAATGTAGTATATAACTTTACATAGACCTACTCTTTGGTTCTTTCTGAAGGCACACAAACCTTTCATATTTTTAAAGTAAGCAGTAGTAATACTCCTTCATATTTCCACATGGTATCAACTTTTCAAAAAACATTTACCTAGATTTTATCCTCACAAAATTCTTGTGACAAAGGCTAATAATATTATCTCCATTTGGCAGATACATGATCTGAGGCATAAATCATTTAATGACTTGAATCAGTCACATAGTTAATGACAAACAGCTCTGAAAGTCAGATCTATTCATTCCCATCCCTTTGTACTTTTCATTGTATCATCACCAAACCATGACTATTGATAATGATTTTTATGATAATGATAACTGAAATATTATAAATAGACTACACTATGCTGTCTAAGAATGACTAGCAAATCACAGGGATGAAAAAAAATGCAAGTTTCTTTCTCATTCATACTACATATCATATATAGAAACATAGAAGCCTCCACTTCTCATTTAGTTATTCAGTAATAAAATTGACAAAGGAGGGCAGCTCTTGTGGCTCAAAGGAGTAGGGCGCCAGCCCCATATGCCAGAAGTGGCAGGCTTAAACCCAGCCCTGGCCAAAACCTGCAAAAAAAAAAAAAAAAAAAAAAAAGAAAGAAAAGAAAAATTGCAAAGGATAGACCATCTTGTAACTTAAGTATCTGGAACCCATGACTTACTTTATTGATAAAGCTTAGAAGAAGAAAAATATGATTAATTCACATTAACCTTTTCATGTTTGTGTTCAGAAGTAACACATATCACTTTCACTTACAGTTTATTTGTTGGCAAAACATAAAATACAACACAGTCTTACCTAACTACTAAAGGACTGGAAAAATAAAGGAGCACATGAATGTTGGGTGAGCAGTAAAATATCTCTGCCATGACAGCTAACATTTATTGAGCTCTTTATAGTCAGGCACTATGATAACTAGATTAAAACACTGTCTTATTTAATCCTATTAGTCTTGTACTATAAATACAACCATTGTACTGATAAGAAAACTGAATTTGAGAGTGATCACATATGTAAGATTAAGCAGAAAGTGTATAGCAGAGCCAGGATTAAAACTTATATTTGTATTCTTTGGCTGTTTATTCTAAAGCCAAATGTGTGCTAATTTGTTCAAATCCAAATCCATTTCCTATGTCTTCTCAAAGGATCTCATGGTCATTTGTTCATGTGAGCCCTGGTTTCATTGATTCCGTCACACACTTGACTCCTATTTTCACTATTATTTTTATTCTAAATGTTTAGAGTATTTTGGATGAGAAAAGGCAACATAATACCTTTCTGTTATATTTTCCTATTTTCCTCCTTTCTCACAATAACACCTTATTATCTATAAGAGTCCATAGACACAAGCCAGAAAAAATATAGTTTCTGAGACCTACCTCCTGTTGCTTCAATACATAACAGTTATCTTCCTTATTGGACATTCCTGAAATTTAAGACAATATTTATTATCTAGATAGTATCTACTTTGTAAGAAGATTCCAATGACATTCTAAATAATTCAGAACATCATGTTACATGATGCTTTCTTTGTAACTACTTAAAATGAAGTTTAGAAAACTAAGGTATACTTCCAAGCAAAGAGAATTCAATTCAGATACATAGACAAGGACAATTTTCTACAAAAATAATTGAAATTGAAGTTTTAGACAGCCATTTTATCTAAAAACTCAAATATCCAGAAATTTATACAACATCTTTAAAAATGTGTTAGTATTTTTATTAATTGAGATTTCAAACTTATAAAACTCTGGGTAATATGATGAATATTTGCTTAACAAATACACTTTAGTCAATACTATCATGTAAGTAATATTTGACTAATGGTATGGTTTGCAAACATCTCCTCCAAAATTCAGGTGTTGAGACTTAATAGCCAATATGATAGTATTGACAGGTAGGACTTCTAAGAGGTATTAGGTCATGAGAACTCTCATCTTTGGTAACAGGATTAAAGCTTTTATAAAAGAGGTTTAATGCATTGTGAAACTTTTTTGTCCTTGCATTTTTTCCATGTGAGGACACAGAATTTTTTTCTCTCCAGAGGAAGCAGCAATAAGGCAGAATCTTAGAAGAAAATAGCAACCTTAATCAGGCAACTTAACCTGCAGGTGCCTTGATCTTGGGCTTCCCTGCTTGCAGAAGTGAGAAAAAGTTTGTTTTTTTCTTTTTTCATTACAATTTACCCAATCTAAGTTAATTTATTGTTGCAATACAAATCGACTAAGAAAACTACTGTCTCATAGACTCATTTAATTTGGGGGAGGGAAAAGTGACCTTCCTCATATCATTAATGAGTAAAATGGATTCCATGAGAAGTTACTGAGGCAATATAGTTACAGTTAATACATTTAGTACTCCTCACTGCCCACATTGGCTAATGTAAAATAATGGGCATTTTAAAAATAATTTTGTTGTTCAATTGTACATTTTTTCTTTGAAAATTTTCTGTTATTTGTCCACTTTTTTATTGTTTCAGGTTCAAATAAGGGTACAAATAATTAGGCAACACCATTTTCATTTGTTAGGTAGAGTCCCCATTATAGTTATGTCCCACCCCCAAGAGGTGTGCCATACTCCATAAGCCCCATCCCTCTACCTCCTCTCCTTTCCTCACTCCCTTCTTTTCTTGTTCCCACCTTGAATTGATTTGAGTTTTTCTCTTATGTGGGTATGTATTAAATCATCTACTGGCTTCATATTATAATTGAGCACATTAGATTCTTGCTTCTCCATTCTTGTGATACTTTACTAAGAGGAATGTTTTCCAATAGTATACAGGTTAATACAAAAGATGTAAAGTCTCCATCTTTTTTAATGGCTGAATAGTATTCCATGCTTTTCATGGTATACATATATCTAAGGACATTTTCACTAGACTGTTTATCACAGCTCAGTTTACAATCACCAAAATGTGGAAACAACCTAAATGTCAAGTTGGTCACTTTTAATGGAGTTCTTTGCTTAAATCTTACTGATGTGCGTGAGTACTTTGTAGATTTTGGTTATTAGTTCATTATCAGATGTGAATATTTTCTCTCATCTGTGGGTTATCTATTTGCTCTTTTGAATGTGTCCTTGGTTATGAAGAATTTTTTTTTAAATTTTATCAGCCCCAATTTATTAAATATTGTGGTGGGGTGATGGAGGAACATGGCCAACTAGAGGCAGCTTTTGAGCTTTTGAGAGACTCCTATTCAGAGTGAGACATACCAGAGAGAAGTGAACTCAGAGAAGCTGAAGGCGGGGATCTGAGCTAAGAAATAAGATATACAAGTGCATGTCATCTTTGCCGAGGCAAGCTGTGACTCCTAGAAAGAGGATCCAAGAAAAATTCCAGGTACAAAGTCCACCACCAAGGGGACAAGAGGCCCCTAACCCAAGTGGGAGGTTCATTCTGGACTCTTTGCAAGAGAAAACAAAAGATATCTCATTTTACCCCATGAGAGAGAGTTGCTAAACACTGGGCCTCCTTCTCCAGGGAAATTCCACTTGTGAGTCTAAGCATCATCCTCCATGCCATAAAATTGATCAAATATTTTTCTTGCAATTCTTAACTCCAAGTCCACCCTTTCTCCCTCACCTGGCTGTCTGAAGGTCTACCCCCTCCAGACCCCAGAGTGTTTGGCAATTCTCTCAGAGGCCTGGATATTGTGTGGGTGATGGGTCAGCAGTGAAAAACAGTGACTTGAGTAGAAGCAGGGGGCACAAGACAGAGGAATACACAGAAGATCAAGATGTGCTGCAAAGGGGCATGATGAACAATATTTTCTGACACAGTGGCTCACCAGAGGGATTCAGATTCCATCCCCTCATGTTTGCGGGTCATAACTGCCTGTATAATTCTACTATCTGGCCTCTAGAGACTCTTTAAACTCTCTCTGTTGAACAGGGATTGTACTGCCCAGGATAATCTGATTAGAACTCTTTAACTGGGCTGTCCACCATGGGATCCTCTGAAGTTGAGTGCTGATTGTTTTATAGTGGGAGGGAATGATTCTCCTCCAGCTCTCACTGGTGGGGGGAGTAGGTTGCTGCTGTTGCTTCTATCTCTCCTCAGTTGAGATTTCAGCCTTGGGTAGAGGCTGGCTGACATTAAGACAGAGCTGGCTTCCACTATCTCACCAAGCATGTCTTCAGAGTCTCTGGCTGTAACTTTGAAAGGGACCATTTTAAGTCTACAAGGGAAAAGACACAATCAAAATCCCCAGCTTATTGGTAAAGGGCTGGTTAAGTCCATTTCCTGGGGCCCCCAATCTAATCTCACCCTACCACTTTAATTGCCAAATGGTGGAAAATAATGGGATGTAACCAGCAGAAGAACTCTGACAACATAAATAATCAGATAAGATAAACTCTCCCATAGAATGAAAAAGGATATTCAAAAGAAGATGCTATTCATAGACAAATAGAAATATAATTCAGAATATGGATGACAAATAAGATGAACAGAATAAAGAAAAATGGAAATAAAAATCCAAAGAGTAATTAAATTGTTGACTCAGCAAATTAATCAATTCAAAGGCAAAGTCACCAACGATATGGACATAATGAGAAAAGATACAGCACAGCTAAAGGGACTGAAAAAGCTACTTGAGGAACAATAAAATACAGTAGAGTCCCTCACTAACAGAGTTGACAAGGCAGAAGAAAGGATCTCAGAAATTGAAGACAAGGCTTTTGAACAATGTCAAGAATTCAAAGATGTAGAAAAATGAAAAACAAGAAAAGAGCAAGAAAGGAACAAAAAAAAAAAAAAAAAAAAAAAAAGACAAAGAAAAGAAAGAAAAGAAAAGAATGACCCATGAGAGTATGGTGGGATCATTCCAAAAGATCAAACAACTGACTTATAAGAATTCTTGAAGGAGAAGAGGATGGTACAAAGGCACACATGCACTACTTCAAGATATGGAGAAGAATTACCCAAGCATTGCAAGAGATAAGAAATTTAGATAGTATATACTTTCAAAACCCCAGAAAGACTCAATTGAAATAAAGCATCTCCTAGACACATTGTAATTAATTTTGCCAAAGTTAATATGAAGGAAAAATTTCCACAAGCATCAAGAGGTAAGAAAAACATTACTTAAAAAGGGAGAAATATTAGAAAGAGTATATATATTTCAGCAAAAACTTCTCAAGCCAGAAGAGGATGGTCAGTGACTTTCAATCTTCTAAAACAAAATAACATTCAGCCTACGATCTTGTATCCAGCCAAACTAAGGGTCATTTGAGACAAAGAAATCAAACATTTTTCTGATATAAATATGTTGAGGAAATTTGCCATAACTAGACTTGTTCTCCAGGAAATACTCAGACCCATTTTTCATAATGTCTAACACAATGGTTTACCTTCAAAGTAAACACATCTAGAATTTATTGAACAAAATGTAACATCCACAATGGTAAAAAACTTGAAAATATGCACTAGAACTTTTTGAAAAACATGACAGTGAAAATGCTATGTAACTTATCAATTCTCTCAATTAATGTGAATAGCTTGCATTATGCTGTAAAGAGGCACATGTTGGCTGACTGGAAATAAAGACCAGGCATCTATTGCCTACAGGAGACTCGTCTTACCTCAAAGGATCAAAAAAGACTCAGGATGAAGGGATTGATACCTGTAATGCAAACACATTGGATATCATAAAGAATCAGGTTTTGCAACTTTATTTTCAGATACAATAGGATTTAAAACAACAAATATTTCTTTGTTGTAAAGTGGCTTTTTGTCATGTAGATAAATACTTAGTAGAAGAATCGCAGGATCAAACTGCGGGTCTACTTTTAGTTCCCTAAGTGTTCTTTAAACTTTTTTCCAGAAGGGAAATATTAATTTGCATTCAGATCAGCAGTGCAGAAGTGTTCCCTGCCCAGTTCATAATTGCCAAGTCATGGAAGAAGCCCAAGTGACCATCAACCCATGAATGGATTAACAAATTGTGATATATGTATACCATCAAATATTATGCAGCCATAAAAAATGGAGACTTTACCTCTTTAATGTTTACATGTATGGAGCTGGATAATATTTTTTTTAGTAACGTAGCTCAAGAATGGAAAATAAATACCTAACAAACTCAATACTGGTATTACATTAACACATAATCACCCACACTTTCATATGAAAGATAAGACACAATTATAGCCCACAAAGAAAGAAAGAAGAGGAGGGAGAGGTGAGGGGAGTGAGGGGAGGGTGGAGTGAGGGTAATCAGTGGGATCTCATCTACTGTGCATATTGCAAGGGTACATGTCCAATATATTAATAGTAGAGTATAAATATCTGAAGACAACAATTAAATGAGTGAGGTGAATTCTATTTTAACTAGTTTGATTATGCAGTTTGATGTAAATATTACAAATTGTATATAAAATCACATTGTATCCCATAAATGTACACAGTTATGATATAATTAAAAAACAAAACAACAAAGATAAGGAAAGAATGATGGACACTATGTATTTGTAAAGGAAAACACTCAACATGAAGAAATTTTGATAATTAACATTTATGCACCCTACCAGAATGCTTCCCAATTTATAAAGCAAACCTTAACAGATATGAACAATTTGAAATCTTCCTGAACTATAATGGTTGGTGATTTTAACACCCCTTTGTCAGATCCAGGTATATCCTCCAAGAAGAAACTAAACAAGGAAATAATGGACTTAAACTTGACTCTAGAACAAATGCATACAACAAGCCTCTACAAAACATTTCATAAAATTGAATACACATTTTTTTCCTCAGCCAACACATCTACTTCCAAAATTGATCATATCTTAGGACACATGTCTAACCTGAAAACATTTTTAAAAATAGAAATTATTCCTTGTATCCTCTTGGACCATCACAGAATAAAAGTTGAACTCAACTGTAACATAAATCTTTATGCTTAGACAAAGTTCTGGAAATAAAATAGTCTTAGGCTGAATGATAGCTAGGTCAAAGATGTGATTAAGAATAAAGTCACCAAATTTCTGAAATGAAATGATAATGAAGACACATATTATCAAATATGTGGGATAATTCAATGGCAGTCCTTAGAAGGAAATTTACAGCATTAGATGCCTTCATAAAGTCAACAGAAAGAGATAAAGTCAGGAACATCAAGGGTCATCTCAAGCAACTGAAAAAGGAAGTATAATCAAACTCCAAATAGAAGAAGAAAAGAGATAGCCACAATAACAGAATAATTAAATGAAATTGAAAACAAGAATCATTGAGAAGATCAAGAAAAAAAGTTAGCTCTTTGAAAAGATTAATAAAATTGATAAACCTTTGGCTAGTCTCACCAGACACAGAAAAGTAAAGTCTCAAATAATGTCCATCAGAAATGATAAAAAAAGAAATAACAACAGACACCTCAGAAATTCAAATAATCCTCAGTTATTACCACATAACACTCTATTCTCAGAAATATGACAATCTAGGGGAAATGGGGGCAGCACCCATAGCTCAGTGGATAGGGCACTGGCCACATATACACAGGCTGGTGGGTTCGAATCCATCCCAGTCCAGCTAAACAACAATCATAACTGCAACAAAAAAATAGCTGGGTGTTTTGGAGGGCACCTGTAACCACAGCTACTTGGAAGGCTGAGGCAAGAAAATGGTTTAAGCCTAGGAGTTGGAGGTTGCTGTGAGATGTGACGCCACAGCACTCTACTAAGGGTGACATAGTGAGACTCTGTCCCAAAAAAAAAAAAAAAAAAAAACTAAAAAACTAGAGGAAATTTATCAAAACTTGGAAGCATGCCATATTCCTACACTCAGCCAGACAGTACAAGAAATTTGAATAGGCCAATATCAAACACTGAAATAGAATCAAATATGCAAAATATCCAAAAAAAAGTCCTGGACCAGATCAGATGGCTTCACATTAGAATTCTACCAAATCTTTAAAAAGGACCTAGTAGCTATATTGCATAACATTTTCCATAACACAGAAAAAGAAGGAATGCTCTTCTTTCTAAGAAAAAAAGCACTTAACAGATACAAAAAAACACACATGAAGAATCCAAAAATAAATAAATAAATAAATAAATAAATTCTGGTAACACAAAGTGCCAGTTAAGAGTAATTCCTTCTAGGAATTGCGAGGTAGCTACAACAGAGGACTCCTCCTATAAAGAAATGTTAGATGTGAAAGAAGGATAATTTAAAATACAGATGAAGAAAATACTGAAGGAAATTGCTGAGAAAGTGGAAAATAACCAAAAGGAAATTCAAAAACAGGATCACATAAGAGATGAAAGATACAAAGAATATAAAAAGGATATAGCAGAGCTGAAGGAACTGAAGCAGTCAATTAGGGAAGTTAAGAATGCAATAGAAAGTATTAACAACAGATTAGATCATGCAGAAAAAAGAATCTGAGAGGTAGAGAATAAAGCCCTTGAGATAACTCAGATAGTTAAAGAGGCAGAAAAGAAGCGAAAGAAAGCAGAACGTTCACTGACAGAATTATGGGACTCTATGAAGCGTTCAAACATACGAGTAATAGGTATCCCAGAAGTGGAATAAGAATGCCCCAGAGGAATGGAACCCATTCTAAAGAATATTATAAATGAAAATTTCCCTAATATCATCAAACATTCTGACATATTACTTTCAGAGGGACATCAGTCCCCTGGTTGCCTCAATTAAAATACATCTTCTCCAAGGCACATTGTGATGAATCTGTCTAAAGTCAAGACAAAAGTAAAGATTTTTGAAGCTGCCAGAAATAAGCGCCAACTGACCTATAGGGGCAAACCCATCAGGGCCACCACAGACTTCTCTAAGGAAACATGTTAAGCCAGAAGACAAGGGTCCTATGTCTTTAATCGACCTAAACAGAACAAATTCTAGCCTATAATTTTATATCCTGGTAAGCTAAGCTTTAAAATTGATGAAGAAATCAAATATTTCATTGATATGCAAACATCGAGTAAATTTGCCACAGCAAGACCAGCCTTACAGAAAATATTTCAAACTGTTCTACATATTGACTGTTACAATGAACCTTCAGTAAAGTAAACACCCAGAAATTAGAGGACAGAACCTAGTTTCCACAATGATGCAAAAGACAAAACTAAGCAGTGAAGTTAGGCTTATTTCACAAAATAAGATGAATAGAATGCAACCACAATTATCAATTATCTCAAAATATGTCAATAGATTGAATTCCAAACTGAAGAAACATAGATTGTCTGATTGGATTAAGAAAACATAAGCCATCTACTTGCTGCCTGCAGGAAACAAAGCTTATGTCAA
Organism: Loris lydekkerianus; assembly: GCA_963574355.1. Lineage (NCBI taxonomy): Eukaryota > Metazoa > Chordata > Mammalia > Primates > Lorisidae > Loris > Loris lydekkerianus. The sequence goes on along the minus strand of CAUYPK010007666.1, from coordinate 1,599 downwards.
AAGACAAATTAAAACTCAGAGTGAAAGGTTGGAAGTCAATTTTTCTGGCAAACAGAATTCTGAAGAAAAGAGGGGTTGAAATCCTATTTTCAGATACATGTAAATTTAAAGCAACTAACATCAAAAAAGACAATGATGGTCATTTGATATTGGCCTAGGGAAAAATACAACAATAAGACATTTCAATATTAAATATTTATTAACCCAATTTAAGTGCTTCCAGATTCTTAAAACAGTTTGCTTAATTTCAGCAATATGATATTCGATAACACCATAGTAACAGGGGACTTTAACACCCCTCTCTCAGAGCTGGACAGATTCTCTAAACAGAAATTAAACAAAGATGTTAGAGATTTAAATGAGACCCTAGAACAACTGTGCTTGATAGACTTATATAGAACACTCCATCCCAAATATAAAGAATATACATTCATCTCATCTTCCCATGGAACATTCCAAAATTGATCATATCCTAGGACACAAAGCAAACCTCAACAGAATAAAAAAATTGAAATTCTATGTTGCATTTTCTCAGACCACAAGGCCCTAAAAGTGGAACTCAACTCAAACAAAAATGCTCTACCTCACACAAAGACATCAAAGGTAAGCAACCTTATGCTGAATGACAGTTGGTTGCAGAAAGAAATACAAACAGCATGGTACTGGCACAAAAGCAGAAAAGTACCGTGTTTCCCCGAAAATAAGACATCCTCCGAAAATAAGACCTAATTACAGGTTTCCTTCTGGGTGAAATATAAGGCATCCCCTGAAAATAAGGCCCACCCAGGGTCTGTCTCAAAATGAAAATTAATTTTGTAAACTGGTTGCTAGGGCCACCCCGACTGGCATCTAGCAATCAGTGACATTACCCAGAGTTGTGACATCACTGCTGTGTGGAGGCAGAGCCAAGGTCGGAGTGAGCAGTGAGCATGGGTGGGAGAGAGGAAGAGACTTTCGCAGATGCATGTAGAAGAACAAGAGGATCAGAGCAGCTGGGTCATGGTGAACAATAAATGTGTACTGTATTCTTCTTCATAGAAAAAAAAGACATCCCCTGAAAATAAGACCTAGAACATCTATGGGAGCAAAAATTAATATAAGACACTGTCTTATTTTCAGGGAAGCAGGGTAGATGTCTAGAACAGAATAGAGAACCAAGAGATGAATCCAGCTACTTACTGTTATTTGATCTTTGACAAGCCAATTAAAAACATACAGTGGGGAAAAGATTCCCTATTTAACAAAAGGTGCTGGGTGAACTGGGTGGCAACCAGCAGAAGACTGAAACTGGACACACACCTTTCACCATTAACTAAGATAGACTCTCACTGGATTAAAGATTTAAACTTAAGACATGAAACTATAAAAATACTTGAAGAAAGTGCAGGGAAAACTCTTGAATGAATCGGCCTGGTGAATATTTTATGAGGAGGACTCCCCAGACACTTGAAGCAGCTTCAAAAATACACTACTGGGACCTGATCAAACTAAAAAGCTTCTGCATAGCCAAGAACATAGTAAGTAAAGCAAGCAGACAGCCCTCAGAATGGGAGAAAATATTTGCAGGTTATACCTCTGATAAAGGTCTAATAACCAGAA
>CAUYPK010007665.1:0-22811 GCA_963574355.1 Loris lydekkerianus | reverse complement strand
AGATCTATTTTTAGATCTCTAAGTGTTCTTCTAAGTTCACATGGGTGTAAAGGCAGCTGCAGGCATGTGATGAGCTTTACCTGTTTGCCTTTTTGACCATAGGACAGGGTATGACTAAGGCTCATAAGGGAGGTTCTCGGGAACTTGAAGTAATGTACCCCAACTTTTGTGATTCAGGGTTTTCTCCCTACAGTGAATTTTGTCCTGTGTCAAGTTATGGCAGAAGGAGGCCTCTCATCTTGAATATACATTAGAATCACCTCAGGAGCTTTAAGAACGATAGCTGCCTCAGCTGCACACTGACGAGAGTCTGGGGTAATTAGACTGGGTATAGCCTGAGCTTCACCATCTTTTAAAATCCCACTGCGTGACTCTAATACATTTCCAAGGTTGAGAAACCACTATCATAGGCCAGGTTCTCAAACTCGAATGTGTTTAAGACTTACCTGCAGTGCTTATTAAAATATAGGTTTCTAGGCCCAGTCTCAGGGACGGAGATGGGACCCAGATGGCTTCAATTTAACAGTCTCTTTATGAGGTTTTTGATTCTAGTCCTTATCTTAAACATTGTTATTGTTATTAAATTTTAAGCCTTTTTAATTCTGGGAAGGCAAAAGTGGAAACCTAATATACACACCTATATGTAAAAAAAAACCCAAAAAGACAATCTCATAACCACCCTGTACCCCCCATGTTTACTCACGCAGGCACGCCCAGGGTATTTGAAGTACATCCTCTACAGAGCCATTTTGAGGATGGCTAGGTTACACTGCTTGAGTAGTACCTACTATGTAAATAGAAGCTATCTCCCTTTTCTGAAAGCAGATTGACGCAGTAGGAAGGAGAGACAGAAGCCAGAAGCCCATCACGGAGGGTCTCAGACCCTCATAGCAAGATGGTTCCTGAAATAAAGCAGCAAGAGGTAGTAAGAAGGTTTAACTGGGTCTAGGAAGGACAGTCTTCCTACCTATGTACTTATTTTTAATACCTAGACAAGGAACAGAGGCCATTTCTTGTGTTTTAATAGGAAGCAGTTACCCCCCAAAAGAACGAAATTATTCCCTGGGAAATTGTGGCCTCCAGACCAGCAGATGGAGCTTGAAGGGGTGCATGCCTCCCTTTCCTGCTGGGATCTGGATTCACTCACCCCTGTAGTTAGCATTTGGGGAGAAACCATTCTACACACCATTCTCAATTAGACAAGGATGATACAAAGGTTAATAAAAAAGCAAGTCCCTGCTATAAAGAGGTTGTCTGTTTATCATAAACACCTGATCACAATCTTGTGGAAAACAGAGCTGCCTCCGAAGAAGGTAGAGATGGCCAGTGAGTCCAGAACATGTGAGACTTTGAATCAAATGAAGTTTTTTTTCTCTCATATTTTGCTCTTTGCCACAGTAAACTAACCAGCTAAAGAAAGCAGGTCATGAAAACCCCAATAGGCAGCCAATCTTCTCAGAGATTGTTTGTCTTGAAGTGATTGATTTTAAATGTGATATTTGGGAACCCAAAGCAAATACTTCCAGTGAGGCAAATGGAAGGTGCCAAACCCACAGCTAGCCAGGATCAAACGCTGGCCACTCAGCAGTTGGCCTGGCCCCTGCTGGCGTGGACTCTGGACATTACCTGTCCTCCAACAGGACAAGCTGTTTTGATGTTCACCGAAGGTCAGTGAGCACTTTCCCTTTCCAAACTTATTTCACTCAGGCTGGTCACACCTGAAACAATAAACCCTGAGGTTACATTTCCCAAATCATCTCTCCTCCCTGTGTCCCTCTCACCTTGTGACAGCCTGCACTCATTGTGGTTTCTGGAGAGAGACATCTGTAAACAGACCACGCCATCATTATTCCCAAAACCACAGGGTTTAGGGGACATGGGAGCAGTATTTGAACCCATGCAAATAGGTGAAGTGACATAGGGAGAAGTGACATAGGCTCTCCAAGCATCATTTTCCTCCGCTATGGAATAGTTTGATAGGATTGCCAAGAGGATTAAATTCTCCCCAGGCATTCCAAATGGAGCGTCTCCTTTATTTTTATTAAGATTGCAGCTTAAATGAATCAATTTTAAATTAATGAATTAATTTCCATTCAGAGAAACATGTCATGACCATCCAATCTCTCTCTCTCTCTCTGCTAGGGACTTAGTACAGTGCTAGGCACTAAATAAATGCCCCCCAAAAATGATAATCATGATTACTTATAATTAGGTTTCTTTGCGATGGCATAACATTTTCATTCTGAAAGTTTTACTATACATAGCATGCATTTATAAAGGAGGAGATAGGGTCTTTTTCAGAGAGGTGCTGGGAGTCAGAGAGGTATCAAGGCAAAGTGTTTTTGCCTTTAATTGTAATATTTCTGCCACCAAATTTGATGCAGCTTGCTCTGTTTTCTCTGATGCTAATAAAACATGATTAGTTATCATTTATAAATGAATTCAATCAGAGACACAAATAATGGGCCGTAGACACAAGGATACCCTCTGGATTCTCTCTCTTCACCTAACTTTTTTCCTTCTTTACTTATCTGAGGTAGCTGAAAACTAGCTCATGTTACTTGTAGCAGCTCCAAATTAACCTTATTAATTTTGATTTCATCTCACTTCAGAGTAAAGAATAAAGCTATGAATCTAAGCCCAAACTAATAGCAAGAATTTTTTTTTCTGACAGTAATGTTCAAAAATCACATAATAAAAAGGAACCATACATGGTCCCACAAAAATCTTGGTAGATTTGGGCAGAAGCAAGTTTGCATGGCAGGATTTTTAAAAATCCTACCAACATAGTATAAAGTAGATAGTGGAAGATTTTTGTCGAGGACTCTGGAACTGGTCTGGTGCTGACCATAAGGTCTAACACTGAGTGAAGGCCCACAGAATCCAACAGGGAGTGCTGTTCATACAAATCCAACTTGCCTGTTACTTCCTTGGAATAAGAAAATCAGAACCAGGATAATAATATCTCAAAAACCAGAAAATTGTGTTCCCTTTGTTTATTACAAATGAGAAAACTCACCTGGCCACTGTCAGAGCTACCTCAGAGCCTGTGGTCTCTGTTTTACAGCCATGTCACTGTGTATCTGAAGAGGATGGTGAGTGAACTGTATTCTTGGGGTGACCATTCATCTCTAAAACAATTAACTACATCCAGACTCAGAAATTTTTAAAAAATACAAATCTAGTTTTCTTCTCTGCTTCTGCTGTTCAGCTCACACTGTGCCATGCTCAGATCTTTTTCAGGAAAGATACTTGGCAAAGCAAAAGAAACAACATCAATATTCATGATATTTGCACTTGTTATTTATTGAGCATGTAAGTGTGCAGTGCCCGCAGCTACAGGCCTCCCAGGGGTGATCTTATGGTCACACTTTCTTCCTCTTTTTCTCTAATAGAAGTGTTAGAACTGGAATCGATAAAGGTCCACTGCCTAGGTGTATCCTTTGTGTAAAGAAGAACCATCTCACGAAGTGCATATTAAGTATGTGTGGCTCATAATATACTCCTAAACATGCTAGGGACTGGAACGATTCATAGATTCAAAAAATATTTTAATAAGCAATAGAGATACATTCAGAAATGTTCACTGTCGCATTATTTCTATGAGCAAGAAAATCCTAACTGGCTATCAGATAATGATGGGAAAATGATGGCATTCATAGCTGTGATATTATGCCGCTATTAAAAATGATATAGACCAATATTCATAGACAGGAAAACATGTTGACTGAAACACAAAGACACACACACATCTCTATTTATGAATGGAGGTAAGGTCAGACAAACCTTGAGGTTAAATCATTAACCCTCTTCATCTCACATTAGGGACAGAAGAATGGTGTGTGATTTTTACCTTCCTCTTGATACTTTCTTCCAATTTGGGAAAGTTGTTATAAGAGTCTATGAATACATATGACTTTTTTTTTTTCTTGAGACAGGGTCTCACTCTGTCACCAGTGGTCTTATCATAGCTCACTACAACCACGTACTCCTGGGTTCAAGTGATTCTCCTTCCTCTGCCTCCTGAGTATCTGGGACCATAGGCACCCACCATCATGCCTGGCTAATTTTTCTATTTAAGTAGAGACAGGGTTTCACCCTTGCTCGGCTGGTGTAGAACTCCTGGACTCAAGCAATCGTCCCACCTCAGCTTCCCAAAGTGCTAGGATTACAGGCATGAGCCACCATATCTGGCCGACTTTTAATTTTTTTAGAGCAGTTTTAGATTCACAATAGGATTAAGCAAGGTACAGAGAATTCCCATATACTCCCTGACTCTCCACCCTCAGCTTCCCCCACCATCAACATCCCCATCAGAGACCAGCGTACATTTGTTACAGTCAATGAACCTATGTTGACACATCATTATCACCCAAAGTCTATAGTTTACCTCAGTGTCCACTCCTTTTGTGCATTCTATGGGCATGGGTGATTTAAAAAAAAAAAAAATATATATATATATATAAATCTTTAAAGATTTTAAAGAATGGATTAAATAGTCTCAGCTATTAATGAAACCCTAGATTGTCAGGATATCATCTCCACCTATCCCAGTCTCCTCAGAATCCCTAAATGAAGATTCATCCTTAGAAGGGAGAGTGTGGGTTTGATTCATTACAGTAATATTTTTTGTCTGTCTTCTCCCTGCCTTTAGCTTACTTGGGAAGCTGAAATAAGCCAGCCTCTCCCCCACCTCTCCCTTCTCCTATATCCCTGTGGATCAAAGGAGCTGAACTTGGAGTTGTGGTTTGGGGAGCTGGGAAAATAAAAAAGAACTGTGGGGTGGGGTGCAGTGGCTCCTGCCCATATGCCCAGCACTCTGGGAGGCTGAGGCAGGTGGATTACTTGAGTTCAGGATTTTGAGACCTGCATTTTCAATCATGTTCCTGCATCCTTTGTCCTCACCAGTGGGGATATGAGTAGGAAGGATTAATCACAGAAGCCCTAAAGGTATCAAAGATATCAAGATGTGCAAGAGACTACCACATTTCCTTACATTTCATAAAGCCTGGCCTCCAATAAACGTGTGAATGGATGAGAGAAAGAAGAAAAGAAAGTTGGAAGCAAGCAGGCAGCCTGACAGGGGGGACTTTACATGATAGAGAAATGTTCACCAACCCTTAGGGGAGATCCATTATTTTTTAATGAACCTCCCAAGTCTTAAAAAACGTTTGTGTTCTTAAAGCTGGCTTTGACCACACCTGGCCTTATCACCCAGTTTTGGCTTCTTCCTTTACAGTGCTTCTCCAAGTGAAAATCAGACCTAATTTTGTTTTTTCTTTCATATTCAACTATCACTTTCTAAATGCTCACCATCTCCATTTTCATTTGAAATGACAACAAAAATAATTGTTCATTGCACACTCATTAATATTATGTAAACCGTCTACCAATAGTAATAGGATTCTGTACATTTCTGACTATAAGAAAGGCAAAGAAATCAGCTACTTCTCCACAGGGATCTCTGTAGTCCTCGTTCCCATGTTTTTGTTGGGAAGAATAACAGAGTGGAAAGAGAACAGGATTGAATTGTGCCTCTCTGCCTCAATAGCTGTGTGTCCTCAGGTAAGTGACTGGAACAATAGCATCTAGATTGCTATTTTGTAAAGGAGGGAAAATGAGTCAATTAGACTGTGGGGCTTATATGAAATGTGTGTCTGGAAACTGCTGTTTAAATCATCAAGCAAGGCTTCATCATGGAAACAGTGAAGAGGACCCTGTTTTTCCTGCATTGCAGTAACAGAAGACAAAATGCTCAAAAGCTTTGGCCTGTCTTTGAAAATATTATTTTACATTTTTTTCAGATCACGGCTGGGTTGTAAGGAAGGCATAGGCGGTCTGAATGTTTGGGTCTATTGAATTTCGTGAGAGACACCTGGCTTCAAATTTTTACACAGGGAGGTAACTCTAAAAACAAAAAGGCATCCCACCCACTGGTTTCTTTATTGAGAAACCTAGGATTATGTAACTCAGGAATCACAAACAATCTGCATGTGAAATGAGAAGGCACAAAGGGACAAGTTTAATCAAGTTTATGGGCATTTTGAGACCTGTAACCACAAAGCAAACACAGGTGAAGAAATCTTCAGTTACAAGGCCGCTGTATGCCAAGTCAAGCCTCAGGATAAACAGGAGTTGATATGATTGTTTTATACAGCTCCAGCAGGAGAGAGCAAAAGGGCAATGTACTGAGAAGCTCAGAGAGAAAATACTTTGATCACTCAACTATTTCATTTGTGGAAAAATTATCTCAGATCATTAACTTAGTGGCCATATTGCAGAAAGAGTTGCAGAGAACAGTAACGTACTGGGACTGATGATGTAATGATATGAACTGCTGGCTGCTTTCCATTGATAGGGAAAGAAGGTATAAAAAGATCAATGGGAGGACTATTTTCTTTTAAAGGATCTCCTTCGGCATTGGAGCATTTTTCCTTTAGACCAAGGGTCAGCAAACTTCTTCTGTAAATGGTCAGATAGTAAATGTTTTGGGGTGTGTAAGTCATACTGTCTCTGTCACAACTACTCAACTCTACTGTTGTGTCACAAAAGCAGCCATAGACAGCTTATAAGCAAATAAGCATACCCACTTTCCAATAAAACTTTATTTACAAAAATAGGTTGTGGGCCAGACTTGATGCATAAGCTGTAGTTGGCTGCTTTAAACCAATATACTCTCTATTTTGATCACCCCAGACCCCAAACTACTTAGCTTGGCAGCTGACACCATGTTCTTCATGTGCAAGAACAACTTTGTCTTTTCACAGGCAATAAAGAATGCTGGGAGTGGACCCAGTAATTCCACTGCTGGGAAATATCCAAAAGAAAACAAATCAGCATATCAAAGGGATATTTGCACTCCCATGTTTATTGCAGCACAATTGCAATAGCCAAGATAAGAAATCAACCTTTTGTCCATCAACAAATGAAAGGATAAAGAAAATGTGTCCATATATAATGGAATATCTCTCAGCCAGGAAAAAGAATGAAATCCTGTCATTTGCAACATAGTTAAAACTGGAGGACTTTATGTGAAGTGGAATAAGCCAAGCACAGAAAGACAAATGTCTCATGTTCTCACTCATATGCTGAGATAATTGAACTCACGGAAACAGAGAATGGAATGATGGTTATCAGATTACCAGAGTTTGGAAAGGGTAGTGGTGAGGGGGGAGATAAAAGGGGATGGTTAACGGCTACAAAAATATAGTTAGTTAGATAGAATGAATAAGACCTGATATTTGGTAGCACAATAGAATGACTACAGTTCATAATTTACTGTGGGCTCAGCGCCCGTAGTACAGTGGTTACGGCACCAGCCACATACATAGAGGCTGGCGGGTTAAATGCAGCCCAGGGCCTGCCCAACAACGACAACTGCAACAACAACAAAAATAAAATAGCTGGGCATTTTGGTGGGCACCTGAAGTCCCAGCTGCTTGGGAGGCTGGAGCAAGAGAATTGCTTAAGCCCAAGAGTTTGAGGTTCCTGTGAGCTGTGACTTATGGCACTCTACTGAGGGCAAAATATATGACTCTGTCTCAAAAAAAAAATTATTGTGTATTTTAAAATAACTAAAAGCATAGAAATAGAATGTTCCCAACACAAAGAAATAGCAAATGCTTGAGGTGATAGACATCCAGTTATCCCAATTTGATCATTATGCATTGTTTCTTGTATCAAAACATCGTATGTACCCCATAAATATGTACAACTATTATGTATCCATAATAAAAATAATTTTTTTTTAAAAGAACATAGTTTGTCTTTTTTTTTTTTTTTTTTTTTTTTTTTTGGTGGTTTTTGGCCGGGCCTGGATTTGAACCCACCACCTCCGGCATATGAGGCCAGCACCCTACTCCTTTGAGCCACAGATGCCACCCTGTCTTTTTAATACAATAGATTTGTGTTGTGTATCTGGAACCTGTGGCTTAGGCCAGGCTATACTCCTGTCATGAAAATATAAGAGCAAGATTTTATCTTCCCTTCTAACTTTATATTTTTTTCCCTCAGTTTATTTTCAGAACATGGCTATAAACTGCCTAGTAAAGTTCAACTTGTATCTCTAGTTTGAATCCCATCTTTCAACAAATTCTCTAAGCACCAATGAACCTTTATCCTTTGTACAGTAGAGAGTTCCCTGGTTGTTTTTGTGTTTTTTGTTTTTTTCCAATTACATTGGATAATTGTGTATAACATAGAATCTTAAATAAATGTGTTTAAGATTGTGTTATTGACATACAGTGCCAAAACCCTTGTTACTCACAAGTATTCAGGAAGTATTAGCTGAATGAAAAAGGGAGCAAGGAGGGAGGAAAGGATGAAAGGAAGAGAAGAAGGGAAGAAAGGAATGAGGGAGGGAGGGCGGGAGACAGGAAGGGAGGAAGGGAAGATCATCAGGCATCACTGAATCAGGGAGTCACCGTGTTGCCACATCAATATATCTGGTTCTTTTGGAAGCAGATGTGCAGATGAGCTTTCTGAGTACATACTTTGTTTAAAAGATTTATCAATGAGGAAAGAGTGGGCCTTCATTCATGTTCAACAGCTACTTTTTAAGAAGTATCTCTGTGCCATGTTTTGGGGTTCCAGTGATGAACAAATAGACAAAAACCCTGCACTCCTGGAGCTCACATTCTGTTGGCAGGGGAAGACTTTAAATAAACAAGTCAATATGTAATAAGATGCCGGGGCACTGGCTTCCGGGCTCACTACAGCACTTAGTACCTGCCCTTGCCCTGCCCCTGGTAACTATTAAATATTTGTGGAAGGACTGAGCAAAGTCTGTGAGCCTGCCTTTCTCTGCAGAATAAATCCATGCGATGGTCAGGGGAGGAGCAGATGGGCAATAAGAACTGGGATATGTTTCAGGCACTGTGAGGAGCTCGCTTGTTCTGGCATCAGGCTGAGGGAAGGAGGTGCTTTTTTTGAGCGATTTGAAATTTCGCGGGCTAGTGGCTGGCTGGAAACTATAAATTGCTGGTGGCAGCTTCAGTGACTACAGCCAGCACACACTCCTTGACAGCTAGATGCTTGTGGTGTCTTGGAGCCATATCCATAACAGCACCACAAACATGGCTGGTGCCTGCGGCAATGATGTTCCCAAGAACATCTGCTTTTTCTCTCCCTGAGCCCCATGCTCCACTTCCAGAGCTTAGGCTCCTGAGGTGATAAACAGAAAAGGGGATGAGCAGCCAACACGGAGAAAAATAATTGAAGATGTTTGCTGCCGTAGGAGCCAGACCAGCCACTGCATGTCCGGACAAAGTTTGTCTCCACTGCAATTTCCCAGGAAAGCTAACTGAGTGTCAGGGGACAAGCAGAAGTGTCCTCAACAGCAGACTTCATCCTGACCCCTCGACAGGACAGGGACAGCATACATATACTCCAGAGGAGACATGTGAGTTCCAGGAGCTGCAAATTCTTTTAGGGATTCATCAGAAGTGGCAGATAATTTGTGAGCTAATAATGACCCCACAAGGTGGCTGTGAGAAGGCAGAAGCCAGTATAGGCATGTTCTTTCCAGAGAAGAAGGTAAAATTTAGGGGAGCAGTCCTGGGTCATGTCATTATCTGGTAATCGTCGTATCGTGCCCTTATGTGCTGCTCTGTGGATTCCAGAACACTCTTCATTTAAACAAAAATAGTTATTTATCGAGGGCTTACTTTGTACCAAATGATATGCTAAGCAGTTTATATCTATTATCTTATTTAATCTACTTGGCTACCTGCAAGAGGTTGTTATCCATAAACCCATTTTTCAGATGAGGAAACTGAGGCTCAGGGAAGCTAAGTAAAGCTAGCAAAGGCCACAGGGACAGGAGGTAATGCAGATGGGATTTAAACCATGTCTTCTGATTTCATCACATGAAACTATCTTTTATGTCCATCATTTCATTTATTCCTCACCACACACTGTAAGACAAACAGATTGGGAATTACTTTCCTGATTTTATAGATTAGAACTGTGCTAATACAGTAGCCACTAGTCACATGAGTCTATTCATACTTAAATTGATTAAATTTAAATTTAAATAAAATTTGAGTAAGTTCTTTAGTACCAGCCAATTCAAGTACTCAGCAGTTACCTAACAATAGAGGTTACCACATTGAATAGTACTAATAATGAATTCTGCCATCACCAAAAAGTGAAGTTCAAGTGAAAGGACACTGGGTTCATGTGACCCCAGAACCCTGAGGTTCAGTCTGTTCATTGTTGGGCACCAGGCTCTGTGCTAGAAGGTACAGTGAATTGTCATTTCCTTAATTGATTAAATAGCTCACTGGAGGTATGGACTGGGAAGAGAACCCTGCTTACCTCCATCTCCTCCATCATGTTCACATTCAGGCCTCTTAAGTACAGGAAAACAAGACAAAGTATCCCAACTTTGGGTCTTTCTAGATGTGCTCTTACACCAACATTCAGGCTTGTGGCAAGCTGTGTTGTTCTCTCAAGTGGTTTGTGTGAGAGAGAGAAATAGAAAAGTGGAGAGAGTTTGTGTTGGGAGAAGTACATCAAGGTAGCCATGTGTAGATTGCTCATGACAGCTGCTGATGAAGAACATCCTTATGTATCCAGCAATCTCAAGAAAACATAAACCCAGCTCTCCTTTTGTGGATCCAGTCTCTGATTAGGGAAAATGCTCTTGAAAGATAAATCAGAAGCATGCAACCTCCTCTCAGAGCAAATATTCAAAAAACTAAGTGCAGTGCCATAGCCATGGAGAAGGGTAGATTTGACAGCATAAATCCTTAGTTCACATCCTGGCTACAGACCAGGCACCGTGGCCAAGGTAGGAGGATCACTTCAGCCCAGGAGTTCAAGGTTGTGGTGACCTGTGATGGCACCACTGCACTCCAGCCAGGGTGACAGAGTGAGATCCCCAAACAAAACAAATTCCAGCCATACTTCTTCCTAGCTGTGCAATTTTGGACAAGTTACTCAACTTCACTACTTCCATTTCTCCATCCGTAAGATAAAAATCCTGGTGTCCTTTGTTTCTTGTGAGAATTGAATATGACATTTATGTGAATTAGGTAGCACCCACATGAGCCAGGCACATAGGAAGCAGTCTATAAATGGTGACTTTGGGTAGCTAAAAACTATTTTATTCTTGTGTAGCGACAATTTGATTTTTCTAGACCAGTATATGTTAAATTTCTTTTGTTTCTTTCTGTGACAGAGATCACTGAGGCACTGAGTTTGATGCAGTGCAGTAAATTTCATTCATTTGCTTATTGCATTCACATAGTTTATGTAACTGGATAATAAAATTTTGACTAAAGAGAGGATGAGAAATAACATTGCAAATCATCATAAATTGACTTAGTCTAGGGGGTCACCACCATGAAATAAAATTTATTCATTCTGCAAAGATGTACTGAACACTTTGTTTTATTTTTCTTGAGTTTTTCTTGAAGATAGAGTCTTACTATCTTCTTGTCCAGGCTGGACTCAAACTCCTGGGCTTGTGCGATCCTCCTGCCTCAGCCTCCTGAGTAGCTGGGACTACAGGTGTGTGCCACTGCACCCAGCTTGAGCAATCTTTTATGTGCTAGGCAAAGACAAATAAGATGTAGGCACAACCTACAAGAGCTTGAAAACCATTAAGAGAGAAATAGCGGGAAACATACGCAAGTAGTAGGCATGCCACAAGAGAAGTGTAAAAGTCCTAGGAGAGCACAAAGGAAAGTTAAGTCGCATTTAGTTGTTTAGATACAAAAAAATTGCATGAAAGAGGTAAATTTCAAATTGGGCTGTGACAGAGAATTCACAATGTTTTATCAAAAGGGAAAAGAGCATTGTAAGAGGCAGAATATAAGCAAAGGTTTGGTCAGTTGCTGATGTTAGAATAAGGTGCTGGGCAGGGGAGGGGACAGGCAGGGGATCGGGCTGAGCTGACTGACAGATTGGGGAAAAGAATGGGGAGATTTGAACGGAAGCTCAAGGGGGCTGGAATTTATTTGACAAGTCAGTGGAAGATGGTGCTTTAGGAAGATTAACTTTTATCAGTGTAAAACAAAAAGAAACAGAGGGCAAGGAGGTAAATTAAAGAAGCCTTTGCAATTTTACAGCTAAGATATGATAAGATATAATGAGATAATGAAGTACAGTTGGCGCGATGGCAAATAGGAGAGACAGAAGCGGAAGCCATCTGAAAGTGTCACCAGCAGACCTTGACATCTGTTTTATAACAGACATTGGGGACTCTGGGGTTTCAAGTCTGGTTCAGTGGGAGAACCGTGGTGCCGTGAGCAGGATGGGTTCAGATCGAGACAGGATCCTGGTCCAGGAGCTGATACTCTGCGCGTGGAGCCACCCAAGCCTGACATTGCTGCACATCTCCTATGCTCCACAATTCCTTAAATTACTGTATTAGTTATCTATTGCTGTATTACAAATTACCCTGAGACTTAGCAGCATGAAGCCGTGACCCCTCATTCTCTCACCAGATCTCTAATGGTCAGAAATCCAGTGCTGACTGATCAGAGTGATTCCGGCTCAGGGTCTTTTATAGTTTTGTTTATTTGTTTTGTTTTTTTGTCTTTGAGACAGAGCCTCACTCTGTTGTCCCAGACTATAGCTCACATAATAGCTCACCACAACCTCGAACTCCTGGGCTCAAGGGATCCTCTTGCCTCAGCCTCCAGAGTAGCAGGGACCATGGCAGGTGGGGGCCACCATGCCTTACTAAAAATTTTTTTTTATTTTTAGGAGACACAGGGTCAGGCTCTTGGTCAGGCTGATCTGGAACTCGTGAGCTCAAGCAATCCACCTGCATCAGGCCCCTCAGAGTGATAGGATTACAGGCGTGTGCACCTTGCCCGTCCTCTTTTATAGTTTTACAGCTAAGATGTGGTCAAGGTTGAGACTGTGTAGAGCTGTCCCCTGGAGATGCAGCTATCTCCAGGCTCAAGGGGAGCTGGAGAATCCACTTCCTGGCTCACTGTGTTGTTGGCTGCAGTCTGCCACATGGCATTTTCCTTGGGGTAGCTCCTAGCATGGCAGCTGGTGTCCCCCAGAGCAAATGACCTAGGAGAAATAGCTCAAGATGAAGGCACAGACTTGTGTAACCTAATCTTGGATATGACCTGTCACTATTCCTTCCATTTGCTGCTGGTCACACAGACAACTCCTGTTACAGTATGAGAGGAAATGACACAGAGGATTGGTACAATGAGGCAGGCGTCATTGGGGGCCAGCTCCAGAGCTGCCAGCATAGCTGCTGAGTCCTGCCAGTCAGCCTCCACACCTCTCAAATCTCGCCCTATCCTCCTGTTTTACCTCCCCTGCCCTAGTTAGTGCACTTAGCTCAGATTCAGCCCAATCTCAGTCTGACTGGTCATGCCACCTTCAGCTTTTCTGCCCACAAATTCATCCTTCTTGCCACTGCAAGGGTGATCTCTCAAAACTGGAGATATACTCATCCCCTCACACTTCCCGCCCCCCACATGATAATTAAAGAAGATAATTAATGATAGACAGAGATAAGGCCAGCTTCTTAGCATGGGTGTGGGTCCCCCTATGTCCCAGCCTGGCCCCCAGAACCCTCTGCCTTGGACTTTACACTCAAATGTCAAAGTCAGAACTCTGTTTCTGGCACCATAGTGCCATTTCCCTGTCTGTGCCTTTGCTACATTCCTCCTCCCACCTGCCACACCCTTCCTTCCTCAGCTCTCCCCACCTTCCCCCAGCAGAATGGCATGGACTCAAGTTTCCACCACTCACTCCTGCAGGACTCAACCAGTCACCTCAACTCTGTGAGCCAGGCATCGGTTCCCAAGTTTTGTACCCTTCCACAACCTAAAGGAAGATGATGAGGGTTACCATCATTGTACAAAACTAAGGCATGCAGAGTAAGAGCTACAAAGATGATTGCATTGAAAAAACTAAGGCATGCAGAGTAAGAGCTACAAAGATAATTGCAATTATAATTATTTCTTGTTCAGTACCAAACTCAGATGCTTTTTCCTCCTTCACTAAAGTCCATCCTCCTAAACTTCCAAGACAGGTGCTTCCCACAGCATACTGGGTGTAACGCTGACTTGGCATTGCCATGTTGTTTTGAAGTGACCTAAGTTTGTGCTTGCCTTTTATGTAGCAAAAAGCAGGCTCTTTGTGGGAAGCTCCACATCTCAGTGTCTGCACCAGCCCCATCCCTAAATGTTGGCTGAGCTTAACTGAGTCTGCAGGGCCTGTTGAACATCCAGGTGAAGCTACAGGCAGTTGCCAAATAAAGAAGGAAAAGAAAGGAGAGAAACTAAACACAGAAAGAGAAAGAAGAGGTAGTGGAAATAACTATTTTAAGATGAAATTTAATGTTTTCCTTAAAAGAACTATAGTAAAACAATGACTCTAACCCACTTGTTTGAAAACCTTATCTGAAATAGCTATGTAGATAGAAACAAACTGAGAATCATCTGTAAGTGTGATTCCTTCCTTGCTGTTTTCTCCAGACAAGAATGATCACATGTACCTGCAGGCTCAGGCATAGCAACTAGAGCAATCATGTCTCCAGGGCTCATTCCTCAAAGACTCCCATTTCCATCCTCTTCCAGAGCCATATTTTGTCTCATTGTTGAAGGCAGGGAGAGTGATCTATGGTTACAGTCCCCATTCCCTGGGCTGCCAACTAGTACCGGCTGGGGCCTGTTATGAACCAGGCCACATGGCAGGAGGTAAGCCATGGGCAGGTGAATGCTTCCCATCCCTTCATCACCGCCTGACCTCTGTCTCCTATAAGATCCCCTGCCCCCGGGTCCATGGAAAAATTATCTTCCATGAAACAAGTTCCTGGTGCCTAAAATGTTAGGGACTGCTGCTCTATGAGACCAGAAAAATGGTCACATTTAAACACAAGCTAGTAGAGAAATTTAATGAAAGTAATAAACTTTTCTTTTTCTTTTACCGTTTTTCTTATGAGAGGAATATCAAACGAGAGTGATTTCTGATTATCGTAAAACTTACAAAAATGTCTTTGAGTTCTTAACAAACAGTAACTTATGACCCAAAAAGTCCATTCACTTCATAATCATAAATAATATAGAAATTGAGGTATCTTTGGTGATCTAATCTCTTACCAGGCTTGCATCACAGACATGCCTTGTATTTTGTCATATGTTAAATCTTCATTTAAAAAAAAAAAGCAATTCCTCAAATTACTCCTGCCAGGTGTTTCTAAAAAATAGTTTCCATATGACAGCAGCTAGTGTCAATATCCTGCTAAAAAATGAAACATTAAAAAAAACTTTATACAGCCCTGACTTTGTCTGGGGACTCCTTTAGTTTCCTGTCTCCAGTGATATCATTTTAAACATTCGCTTTCTCCAAATGGCTTATGTGTGCTATATAACTCTATTTGTGATGTGTCTTGGCGTGTTGCTGTGGAAATATTAAATCATTCCACATGTGTATGTGTTTGCCTCTCCAGGTATATTCTGGAATTTACTTGAAAGCTATGATTGTGTCTCCTCCTCCTCTTCCTCCTTCTCTTTTCCTCACTCTCTGTTCCTGAGAAATGCTTCCAAACAGTGTTCAACTAGTGACCACTTAATCTTGACTAATCAGCTTCTTGTTTAAAAAGATTACTTCTGTTTGTTGACTCCTGCTGCCTTTGTTCTGTGCATAGAATGAAGCGTAAAACATTTTCTTTCTTTAGCCCTCATAGAAGCCCTAGAGTATTTTCTTTGCTTTCCAATTTGGGAAACTGAGACTAAGGGAGAGAGGTTGGTTTTCCCCAGGTCACAGCTAATGATCGTGCAGAGCTGGGCTGTCTGCCTGAGGTAGCACCCGCTTGCTGTCCTTTTAACTAATTAGGGTCTCTGGAATTACTGCATTGCAGATTTAGAAGGAAAAGTGTATTCTTTGGGGTAGTGAATCTAATGTTCCTGACAAAAGACAGGAGGTTCGATGCTTGTAAAGTCTGCTGGATTCCTTCCACGATCCTCATTGCTGGAAATTTCTTATGCTTGTCTCCTTTAAAACAGCGTGGTTGCCTTGTTGTTGCATCCAGGCTGGTTGGTCTACACAGCAATTCATTAACTATTCCAGCATCCTCTATCTCTTGCTGCTCAAAGTACAGTCCCTAGAATAGGAAAAAGAATGATACCTGGGTTGTTAGGGATGTGGGCTCTCAGACTTACTGAATCTGAATCTATATTTTGACAATGTCTTTTGGTGCTTTGCGCACCCATGGAAGTTTGAGAAGCTCTTTCCTCCTTGTCAGTTGCCACATAAAGGGGAACACTTCCCTGTGACTATTGACAAAGTAGTAAGAGGGGTAGCAGATCCCCACTCAGGTGTGTCTAAGCAATATGAGTACATAAATCCAGTGGGTAGTGTCCACTTTCTCCCATGAACACATAATTGTTACCACCAGCTGCTCCCGTCTCCTGTCTCAACATGAATTTTTCAAGTTAGTTGAAAATTCTCTAGATACAGAGAATTATGTGCTAGTATTAAAATATAAAACTTTGTCTATGGATAGTTCTAAAATTCATTGTGCTTTCGAGAGCACGACATCCCTAATGTCCATCTTTATGATATCCCAAGTTCAGCTTTTAAATTCATATGACATTTTAATCTGGCCTAGTCTAATGTCAAAACACAATAACTTTGTTAAAGGAGAGGTGAGTTTAGGATTACAGCCTCTTTTAGAGGTTTAAGGCATTAAGAAATGTTTATACCATCAGTCTCCAGCATGTGCCAAATTGTGTTGTTGCTGTGGGCAGTACGGAGAATGGCCTCATTCTCTGTCTAACCTCTTTAGAGATATAAAGCCTAAACATGCTTTGTGCTTGCCCCGGTTTGAATGCAACGTTATTCTGCAAAACAGGACTAGTGATTATTCTGCAAGGACTTAACATATTTGCGTCACAATTTAAAGCCTGCTCTTTTTCAAATAATACATTTAAATTTATTGTATTTCCCTATGCTTGTATTCAAATACTTATCAAGTAGCATGGCAGGCACAAAATAAGTGAGACATGAATAATTGCTCTCAAGGAGACTAGATTCTGGCCAGGGTGGGGGTGGGGGAATAGATTGTACATGGGAAAAAATAGAAAAGAATATAAATTATTCTGCACAATTTACCAAAATAATGGTGTGTTCAGAGAAGGCCTCAGGACAGAGGAGAATAGATAGACAAAGAGTGAAGAAGAGGTTTTGCCAGAATAAAAATAATCTTAGCAAAAGGATAGGGACTAATTATCCCAGAAACTTCTTTGCTAATGTTTGCCTGCAGCTTACATTTATTATCTAAACCATACAGGGCTACTGTGTATTTCTTCAGCTAAACCTAACTAGATTCAAAAATGCATTGTTCAACACATTTTTCTAGATCTTAAATAATGATATATAATTACCTAATATTATAATTATGTATAATTATATATGGCACATATTAATCTATATTAATAATAAATTAATAATAATGATTCTACTACTATATAATTAATGTTACACCAATATAGTGTTAATAGTAATATGATTAATCATATTAATAATAGAAGGTCTGCCAATTAAGTTCATGAACTTCCCACATGTACTTAGGGTGGCAGCACTGTACAAACAACTTGGTAAGGTTTCATAACCTTGGTTTATCATTGTCTCACAACTGTGTTTGTGTCAATATGCAACAGTGTCTTTCTGAGTGTTGTTCATTATTGTTGCATGTTTTGTGTGCTGTGATGAGTATGTTGCAGCTTGAATTAGAGCAACAAACAAATATTAAATTTCTTATTAAACTTGGCAAGAGTGGAAGTGAAATCAGAGACATGTTATTCCAAATTTATGGAGATAATGCCATGAATAAAATGGCAGTGTACAAATGGAGGGAGCATTTTTCTGAGGAGAGAGAAAGTCTCACTAATAAAGAGGTGAGGGCAGCTAGTAACAAGCAGAACTGACGAAAACATTTCCAAAATTCATCAAGTTGTACCTCAAAATCACCAGCTGACTACAAGACGCAAGCAGACCAAGTGAACCTCAATAGAGAAACAAGAAAATCTTAACTGAAAATCTTGGCATGAGAAAGGTATATGCAAAAATGGTCCCAAAGGAGCTCACCAATGAACAAAAGCAAAGAGCTCACACAGCACTATCTGTGAGGGATTTTTTAGCCCTTAAACAAATTAACTGTATTGGAATACCCACCCTACACACCTGATCTGTCCCCCAGTGACTTTTGTCTTTACCCAAGATAAAGGAAATATTGAAAGGAAAACATTTTGATGACATTCAGCACATTAAGGGTAATATGATGACAGCTCTGATGGCCATTCCAGAAAGAGTTCCAAAATTGCTTTGCAGGGTGGACTAGGTGCCAGTGTCTGTGCATAGCTTCCCAAGGGAGTACCTTGAAGGTGGCCATAGTGATGGTCAGCAGTGAGATATGTAGCACTTTTTCTGGGATGAGTTTACAAACTTAATTGTCAGACCTCCCTCATATATTGACCAGTATCAATATATAAGGATATGATATGCACATATGCTTATGCGATCTAATTGTGTATGTATGTACTAAATTATATAAATTGTAATAACCTATATACTCGAGTATAAGCCGAATTTTTTCAGCACAAAATTTGTGCCGAAAAACCCGAACTCGACACAAATTTTGTGCCAAATAAACTCGGCTTATACTCGAGTATATAGGTAACACTTTGAAGCCTCTCCATATCATGTCTGGGTGGCTTTACAGTGATTTATGGACATATTTAGATCTACCATTTTACTGATAAGGGAACAGACTTAGTTTAGGAACTTAAACACAATCACATGATATATGTAAGAGGCATTACTTGTATACGAACTCAAAATTTGAGGGCAAGACCCACATTCTTAGCACTATCCCATAGTGTCCAGATATTCTACATCCTATAGAACCTTGAATATTGTTTACCCAGGGGTGAATTCAGATGTGGAGCAATTTCTGTTCTTTATGGGGAGAGAAGGGCTGATGTATAGAGCTGATGTGTTGAGCAAGATGATGTGGCAATCTCCTTTTTCTCGAGTTTTGAGAGCACATTAAGAAGGCAACGAGGGTAAGGTTAATTTGGGTAAGACTTCCTAGAACTAATAATTTTTGGAAGATTAACAGATCTGTTATTCTAGGCCAAAGTTCCAATTTAAATACTTCTGTGGCTGCATGACTATATATTGTCCAAACATCACTTCCCAAGATGGCCAAAAATGCAAGACACTAGTTGAGAAAGATTTGGGTTATTTCCAAAGTAGTATTTGCTGAGTTTTTGACTTGATTTCCTGGGTGTGTGTTTAAATACCTTTCACTCACTTCTTTTTGGAGCTAATGGGAAGCAGTTTACCAAAAATGACTGAAAGAATAGTCACATTCAAACCTGGGTTTGAGAATAGATCCTGCCACAAATGATCACAAGACTTAGTTATTTATTTAAACACTAGGCCTGTGCACTCCAAGTGTGGCCCTGGCCAGTGGCACCAGCACTACCATGGAACTTGTCAGAAATGCAGAATCTCAGGTCCCACCCCTGCAATGACATTGTTCTAGTATAGCACTAATCTTGACTCAATATATCTCCAGATTTCTTGTTATGTGTGATTCAGGCTGAATCAGAATCTCTGGGAGGCAGGAGCCAGGGATCTGTATTGTAACAAGCTTTTGAGGTTTAGGGAACACTACACTAGGCCTCACCTCCCTCGTCTCTGAAAAGAAATGTATTACTCCCTTCACAGTATCAACGTGAAGGCTGAGTGAGATGATGCACACTGAGGGCTTAGTGCAATGTCTAAAACAAGAGTGCTCAATACATACTCTCTTCCATGACTTTATTATATTTCTTCATTTTTGGTTAAGGGAAGATAACAAAGCAGAGCCCAGAGCAGCTGAGTCTGTCTGCCTTGGGTTTCAGCAGCAGTCAGTTCTTACAGTGAGTGATTAACACTCATCTGACATCTGCCTTATGTTACTAAGAAAATCTGAACTGTATAAACAGGTTTCTGTTGCGCCCTTCCTTGGGCTCCTCTTTGAAAACCAAGGAGGTCTGTGACTGAGTATTTTACAGTCAGTCCAGAGGCTCCATGGAGCAATTCTAATGGATGTGTGTGTCAGATTGCAAAAACACACAGACTGGAGCATTTAAAATCCTATTTAGAAAAGCGTCTCCAGGTTTCACACTGGAGAACACAAACACTTGTGAAATGCCATGCTTCTTCCCAGGGAGACAGGGCACTGGGGCAGCTTCTGATAAGCTGCCCAAATGTGAGGTTGGACAATTAAGTTTGCAAACTCATCCTAGAAGAAGTGCTACATACCTCATTGCTGAATATCACTGCGGTAACCACATGGCCTGGGGAGTACTGTGAAGGTGGCCGTAGCATATTCAACAATGAGGTACGGAGCACTTTTCTAGCATGAGTTCATGAACTTAATTGTCCGACCTTGTATATCAGGGGCTGAGCAGAGCCCTTGGAAGGCCTGGCTTGACACACTATGGTCATTTCCAAACTACCTGAACATATTTTAACTCTCTGTAGCTTTTGTCTAGTCTTTATTCATGCGAGTTTGACCATTTATCTTTCTTATAAACTTCTTACTTTTTCACTCCCAGACAGAGGTCAACAAACTTTTCTGTAAAGGGCCAGGTAGTGAATATTTTAGACTTTGGGGACCATAGGATTTCTGTCACTCAAAAGCAGCCACAGGCAGGGAGTAAATGAATGGGCTTGGCTGTGTCCCAGTAAAACTTTATTCACAAAAACAAGTGGCAGGTGCCAGGCCCAGTGGTTCAGGCATGTAATCCTAGCACTCTGTAATCCTAGCACCTAGCAAGGTAGGTAGATTGCTTGAGTTCAGGAGCTCGAGTTCAAGAGTTCGAGACCAGCCTGAGCAAGAGCAAGAACCCCGTCTCTGTTAAAAATAAAAAAAACTAGGCAGGCATTGTGGTGGGTCCCAGCTACTTGGGAGGCTGAGGCAAGAGGATCGCTTCAGCCCAAGAATTTGAGGTTGCTGTGAGCTGTCACACCAGGGCACTCAACCCAGGGCAAGAGAATGAGACTCTGTCCCAAACAAACAAACAGGTGGCAGGCTGAATTTAGACCACTGAGCTATAATCTGCTGAGCCCTGACTTAGAGTCTCAAAATATCAGATTAAAAAGGACCCAGGTGACTTGACAGCAGAATCATTCAGTGTCTATGGGTGAAGTTCCAGCATAGAAGTAGTTCCTGGCCTGAATTTAGACATACCTTGGGGAACAGAAAGTAAACAACACTAACTGTCCCTCCAGACCAGCTGGACCAAGACCAATTCTCATTTTGCTGCTACCTCATGGGAACGCACCTTCTCTCCAAGTGAAAACTTTTCATGAAGTTTCCTTGCAGCTTGGGAATAAGCAAAGTGAGTTTCAGATCTGGAATATGAGAGTCTTCCTCAAAGTGATAAAATAGAAAGGAAGATGCTGCTCAGATATCAGGAAGTAGGATGAGGGGCTCAGACCTAAACCACAGGGGCAGAGAGAGAATGCCTGTATCTTCCTTTCTTGGAACAATTTAGGGTACATAACTCATGGTGTTTAGAAATGACTAAACTGGTCCCTCTGCTAAGAAGTAACCCAGAGAGTATGAAAGTAATAGACTATTCTGTATGCATGTTTCAGGATTTCCAAGGTAATGATAAGGATCTTTATATAAGACTGAAGCAGAAGAAACCAGGGGACAAATTTTCTAACCTAGGCTGTTCTTTCATTACCAGGATTTTTGCAGTGCCAGGTACAAATTGATACTCTGCCCTGTAAGAGTTACTCATTCCAGAGTTGGAATTTGCTTGGTTCCAAGGTAACCATTTGTAACAGATATGCAACCCCCATCCTAGTTTCCCCTGTTTTTCTATGAAGAAGAACCCCAAATTGTGTTGAAGTATCTTTGTGTAGTGAGGAAAATCTTACCTGGATTAATTCAATCATGACTATCTGATTATTCATGTCAGAGATCGGTTTCTGGATAAACATGAAACCCTGAGCTTCCCAGTGAAAAATAAAGAGAGGTCTACTGGAAAAAAATACCTTTTCCCTTAAAAAGAGGCCTGGGGGACCTAAAAATAGACCTGCCATTCGATCCTATAATTCCTTTCCTAGGTTTATACCCAGAAGACCAAAAATCACAATATAATAAAGACATCTGTACTAGAATTCATAATTCTGCAGCCCAATTCATAATTGCTAAGTCATGGAAGAAGCCCAAGTGCCCATCAACCCATGAATGGACTAGCAAATTTTGGTACATGTATACCATGGAATATTATGCAGCCTGGTTTATACCCAGAAGACCAAAAATCACAATATAACAAAGACATCTGTACCAGAATTCATAATTCTGCAGCCCAATTCATAATTGCTAAGTCATAGAAGAAGCCCAAGTGCCCATCAACCCACGAATGGACTAGCAAATTTTGGTACATGTATACCATGGAATATTATGCAGCCTGGTTTATACCCAGAAGACCAAAAATGACAATATAACAAAGACATCTGTACCAGAATTCATAATTCTGCAGCCTAATTCATAATTTCTAAGTCATGGAAGAAGCCCAAGTGCCCATCAACCCACGAATGGACTAGCAAATTTTGGTACATGTATACCATGGAATATTATGCAGCCTTAAAGAAAGATGGAGACTTTATCTCTTTCATGTTTACATGGATGGAGCTGGAACACATTCTTCTTAGCAAAGTATCTCAGGAATGGAAGAAAAAGTATCCAATGTACTCAGCCCTACTATGAAGCTAATTTATAGCTTTCATAGGAAGGCTATAACCTAACTATAGCACAAGAA
>CAUYPK010007662.1:0-16111 GCA_963574355.1 Loris lydekkerianus | reverse complement strand
TTGAGATAACCTTTGGAATTCTAATTCAATCTTATTTGCAATCCAGATCCTGAATTCAATTTCTGACATCTCAGCTATTTGTTTGTGCATGGGGTCTTGTGCTGTTTCTGCCCCATTGATCCTTGGGGGAGTTGATCTACTTTGATTATTCATATTGTCAGAGTTTTTGTTTTGATTTCGCCTCATGATTGCTTTTCACCATTGCCTCTGGCCATCCTCAGAGTTGGGGAGGTGTCTCTCCAAGATTAGACCCTGGCAGGATCACTCTATTGTTGCTGGATCTTTGTGGGGAGTGACCCTGTGTAGTTCCTCTGGGCCTGCTGTAGTTAGGGGATTCTGTCTGTGGAAGCAGCTCTGGTGTGCGAAACACCCGGATTCAGCAACAGGGCTGGGGATGGTGCGCACGGTTCTCTGTGCCTGGTGCCCAGTGACTTTGGCACAGAGAGCCCAAGGCTCTAGCAGTCTCTGGCCGGGAGAAGGACTCTGTGCAGAGGCAGGGAGGGCTCCAGAGGGCACGTAGCTGCCAGAGTCCCTGGTCAGATGGATGAGCTAATGTGGATGCTGGGAGGACACAGGAGGGGGGACACAGGGTTGCGTGGCTCCCGCAGTTCCTGGTCAGGGAATGTGGAGCCCCATTGTGTGCAGGTCACCGGTTGGGGGTTGCTGCACACCTCTTGTGGAGGTCTGGGCGGTGCCTAGCCCAGGAGTTTGAGGTTGCTATGAGCTGTGACGTCAGGGCACTCTACCCATGGCAACAGCTCAAGGCTCCAGTGTTCCAAAACCATCTCACTCTACCCCTTAGCATTAGGGCTGTGAGGCAGTTCAGTACCCGCCTTTAAGCTGCTCAGTCACTAGGTTACTTTGTCCCGCCTTGTCCTTGCTCTGGGACCCTGAGGGCAGAGCTTGCTGGAGCAGTTTTTTCACACAATGGCTTTCACTTAGCCCAGCTCAGTGGCTCATTTTGGGGCCCTGGACATTGCCCAACGTTCTCCACACTTTTGTTAAAGCACCCCCCATGGCATCTCAACTGAGCGCCAAGTCCAGGAACACCAAAACAGTTCACAGGTAAGGCCTTTCCAGTTTGGAGACTCACTGCTTCTTGTACTCACGGTTGCCGGTGTGATTAGGTTGATTGAACACATGCAGCTACTTGCCAGCTTTCCACTGTTTTTGTCCTCCTGGTGGGGTCCAGAAGTCCCTTGCTGGCTCCCTGTATCCTCAAAGGGATGATAATAGGTAGATCCCACCGGCCAGAGATGTCTGGAGTCTTGTCTCCCCAGATTCCCCGTGTCCAGTTGCAGGGAATCTGTTACTCAGCCGCCATCTTTAATCCGAACCCACTTTTTCCTATTTTGAGGAAGGGTCTCACTCTGTTGCCCAGGCCAGAGTGCCATGGCATCATCCTAGCTCACTGCAACCTCAAGCTCCTGGGTTTGAGGGATCCTTTTGCCTCAGCCTCCTGAGTAGCTAAGACTTACAGTAGTCTAACACAACACCCTGCTAGTTTTTCTATTTTTAGTAGAGTCAGGATCGTGATCTTGTTCAAGTTAGTCTTGAACTATTGAGCTAAAGAAGTCTACCTACCTTGGCTCGCAGATTGCTCGGATTATAAGCGTGAGCCAACACACCCAGCCAATGTTGCCATATATCTTCATCCCATCTAGGAGCCTTATGGTTGAATCCCTGGAATTAAAGCAACAAAAATAAAATTAGATAATAATGGACACTATATGTTACTTAAGGGGAGTATACAATATTACAACATTAAGAGATTTTAATCCTAATCATTTATGCACCCAACCGAAATCCTCCTAGATATATAAAATGAGTGCTATTTAACCAGAACAGTACGTTGTTCTCTAATTCCATAATAGCTAGAGATTTTCAACACCCCTCTGATGAAAGTGGACAGAGTCTCCAATTAGAAGTTAAACACAGAAGCAGTGGACTTAAACATAACCCTAGAACATATGGGCTTAGCAGACATATACAAAACATTTTATAGTAATGAAATTGAATATTCATTCTTCTTGTCAGCCCATGGATCATGTTCAAAAATTCATTGTATCTTTGGGCACAAATCAAACCTTAACCTGTTTTAAAAAATAGAAATTGGGTGGGACCACACCTATGGTGCTTCTTGGAATGGGTATAGGCAAAACTTACTAAATGCAGAATACTAATGCCTATGTACAGTAACTAAGAATATGCCATGAAGGCTACATTGAAAAGTTTGATGAGAATATTTCAGATTGTATATGAAACCAGCACATTGTACCCCTTGATTGCACTAATGTACACAGCTATGATTTAACAATAAAAATAAATTAATTAATTTAAAAAATAGAAACTATACCTTGTATGTTCTTGGATCAACCTGGAATAAAAGTAGAACTCAACTCTTAACAGAAATCTTCATACCCATATAAAGTCATGGAAAGTAAACAACTTTATGCTGAATAATAGCTCAGTGAAGGACAAAGTAAAGTAAAATGTTATTAATAGTTATAGTAAAATTATGAAATAGAAATCTGTAGAAGTTTTGAATTTTGAGAATTAAATACTATTTTTAATGCAATAGAAGGAAATAATGTTTGGGACCATTTTACCTTCATTGAAACATATAGCTATCCACTATTATATATAGCCATTAAATATTTTTTTTATTAAGTGCACAAGTATAATAAAATAGGAAGTTTAAAACAATTTTTTCAAGGAGAGACTATAGAGTTCTAGTCTCTAGAACTGCAATATCCATGTGATGATTGCATCATATCTACTGAGCACTCCTTTTATCCCTATTTGGATTTGACATGGGCTGTCAATGTAAAACACACAACTTCTTTTAAAGAAGAACTCCTCTTTTAAAGAGTTCATGTCAAAGAAGAGTGTAAAGTAGCTCATTAAAATAATTATATACTTAAAATTGGACATTATTTTTATAAAAGTCTACTAAGTACTTAACAATTTCAAAAATGAAAACTATTGGTTAATTTTAAAGCCACCTAACTTTCTGATGACTCTGTTGTATCTGCCTTTTGCTGGGAAACATTGGAGTATTTGTGTGCAGCGTGGAAGTCCACAATTATAGTTGATCTCTTGATAAGTATCAGTCCTTTGTGACATGAAGGGCATCTTTATTTGGGTAAGGTAGGAGAATATATTAATAGAGTCACAGCAATAAGTGATTGAAAAGCAAGGCAGTATGTCAGTGGGGGGGAGTTGTTGCATTTTTTCCCATATTTCAATTGGATTTTTCTTGGCATCTGACAATGACTTTAAAATGTCATCCACTGAGAACTCAATCTATTCTATCTGTAGTTCTTTAGGTGCCTCAGCCAGGCAAGGCTAAGATGCTTATCTGTGTGTGATGTGAAGTTTCTTAAAGTCAGTGACCATTTGATTGTGTTTTCCACGTATAGTTCTATAACAAACATCTTTGTAATTTTCAAATGATTTATGTATATCATCCTGCTCATAAGTGACCTTTGCATACTGGTGAAAATCATCTGAAATTTCCTTTAGAAGAAGTTTTTGAAAACGGATTATTTTATTGTTTTTTAAAATGTTTGGATTTTTTGCCAAATATATAAACTTAGTTTACCTTGCAAAGACATAGTCACATTGTTTGACATAATGTGATATCACAGATAAATGTTGCATTCCTATAGTGATCTTCTTTCAATAATTCATATTGCTGATTCTATTCTTTATAAAATTTATTTTTTCTTGCAGAAATAGAATTTTGATTAACACCTGGCCGTGTGGTAGACAATGTACTTTTGAACGATAAGAGAAATCCACACTGAATATCTCATAGTTCACCTTTGGGATGTTATGAAACTGATAATGATGTATTGCATTTACAGGACATGCAACTTCTTGTAAAGTATCACTTAAAATAGTAGCTTTAGCACAAGAGATTTTGTTCTTGCAAGATCCAATTAAAACAAAGGAGATCATCTAGATCTGCTAATAATTTTTTTATCTGTCTAATAAGCCCTACATGTTTTCCTGTCATGGCAGGTGTACCGTCTATACATACATGCTCTCGAATTACCACTTTTTGTCCAATTTCATGTGTTTTTCTTTTTAAAAAAATTATATTCATTCATTCATTTATTCGAGACAGAGTTTCACTTTGTTGCCCCAGGCTAGAGTGTTTTAGTGATAACTTAGCTCATAGAAACCTCAAACTCTTGGGCTCAAGAGATCCTTTTGATCTCCTGTGTAGCTGGAACTATAGGTACCCACCACCACTCCTGGCTTGTTCTTTCATTTTTAGTAATCACGGGCTCTTGATCTTGGTTAGGGTGGTCTCAAATTCCTGAACTCAAGCAGTGCACCTGCCTTGGCCTCCCAGAGTGCTAGGATTAAAGCCATGAACCACTGTGCCCCACCTCACCTTTTAAAAAATATCAAAGCTTGGATCCTTCTCAGTTAAGTAAAAATCATTATTAAATTACAGTGTACTGTATTTCTGTTCGAAGTGGAATTTCTGAATAGTTGCAGAGCTGCACAGCTGCACAGTATTTTTTAATTCTGTCTGCTTAACAGCTCAACATGTCAAAGAAAACCAAGAGAAAGTTGAAAATGTGTGGGGACCACTACAATCTTAAGTTGAGAATTGCTGGTAGAGTTAATGAAAATGAACTCTTAAATACAATGTCACAGAGTCAAAATCTTGAGAAAGCATTATAAAAATGCAGCTACATAAAAGCAAATCTGGAAGCATTACTCTACTAGACTTCAGGTTATAGTACATGTTCACAGTGATCAAATTGTGATCAAAAATAGAGACATAGACGTATAGAACAGAATAGAAAACCTTGAGATGAAACCAGCCTCTTATTGTCATATGATCTTCAATAAATAAAACAAAAGCATACACTGGAGAAAAGAATTCTATTTAATAAATGGTATTGGAAGAATTGGATAACCATATGTAAAAGACTTAAATAAAAAATGCTAGAAAAATGCATTGATAAAATTCTTTTTTGTTTTGGTTTGTTTTTTTGAGACAGAGTCTTACTATGTTGCCCTCAGTAGGGTGCTCTGGCGTCACAGCTCATAGCAACCTCAATCTCTTGGGCTTAAGCAATTCTCTTGCCTCAGCCTCCCAAGTGGCTGGCTGGAAGTATAGGTGTTGCCACAATGCCTGGCTATTTTTTTTGTTGCAGTTGTTATTATTGTTTAGCAGTCCTGGGCAGGGTTTGAACCCGCCATACCCAGTGTATGTGGCCAGTGCCCTAGCTGCTGAGCTACTAGAGCCAAGCAGAAAAATTCTTGATGATGTCAGACCTGGGAATGATTTTATGAAGAGGACTCCATCATCAGTGACAGTAACAACCAAAATAAATAAATAAATGGAATGTAAGCTAAAAAAAACTTCTGTACACAACAATTAAGGACACTACAATTAAAGCAAAAAATGGAAAAGCAAGTGTCCAATGTATTCAATAGTAATATGAAGCTAGTAGCAGAACTAATGCATGCCCACCGAAGAGAAAAAGGAAATTTAATTCAAGCTGGGGTGAAAGGGAGGAGAGGGATTGGTGTGTTCTCCCCCTAATGGGTGCAATGCAAGGGTATATGGCATACCCTTGGGTGAGGGACACAACTATAACAGTGGCATTACGTAACAAATGCAAACATTGAAACCTATTTCTTTGTACACTCATATTAATCTGAAATGTACAAAATACATGCAACCACATTTTTCTGGGGGACACTGTAAATGTTTGGAGAAGATTTCACCAGAAAAGGTAAGCTGGACAGTATCACAACTAGTCTATTTTCCTTGCATTTTCTTTCTTTCTTTCTTTTTTTCTTTTCTTTTTTTTTTTTTTTTTTTGCAGTTTTTGGCCGGGGCCAGGTTTGAACCTGCCACCTCCGGTATATGGGGCCAGCGCCCTACTCCTTTGAGCCACAGGTGCTGCCCTTGCCTTGCATTTTCTAAGATAATGTGCTTCTGTTTTATGAGACCAATGCTAGTAAGTACTTCTGAATTCCTGTGCATATTTCTTCTTCTACTGAACGGTTTCCTTTCCACTACATTTAATGACTACTCTTCAAACTCTCTTTTCTATGGAACCTTTGGAGAAACTTATAGAAATACCCAGTTTCCTTGTTTGTATTACAAGAGAGAATTACTTGTATTCCCAGTTTTTTTTGTTTGTTTGTTTTGTTTTTTCGCTTTGCTGAACCCTTGGGAAGCCAACTGATTACTCTTCAGATTGCCTTGGAATTGTTACCTATCTAATCAAACTGGAGAAGCTTTCATGAATGGGCTTTAAATTCATTCTCAATGTATTATTTCTTCCTGTTTTTTCAGATATCTCCAAGTTGCATGGTGGACAATGCTTGTGTCACCAACATTAACAGTGCAGTCAATAAACACCTCATTCTTGGTTTTCAGGCATGATGTCTCATTACATTTTCCAAAATTCTCCCTGTCTAGTAGACCTACCTAAGCATTAAAGAAGGTGATGAGTGTGTCTAGAATAGTTTCTTACTGGACTTTCAAGTACTCTTTTTGTCCCACCTCTACTCAAAGCCCTGTCTTTAGAGGTATCTGATGTTTAAAATATCTGTGCATTTCAGGAGTTGTTTAGAGTGAAATAGGCTTTGTTTTTTTTTATTGATTTTATGACATAGGAATCGTTTTTTTTTTCCTCTACTCTATACTGAGGTTTATTTAGGTTTTCGCTTTCTTTGGTATGCTAAGTTACTCCTCATTTATTTGTTTTCTAGCTTACATTTTATTGACATTTCTTGTTTCCTATTATCATCTTTCCTATACTTTTCCTGCATGCCCATTATTTTTAGTATCAGTTTAGTGTGATTGTAGCAAGGGGAGTATAAAAAACTTGTGTGTTCAATTTATATTTACTAGGATATAGCTATTTGCATTTTATAAGTCTATTTTGTTTTCATTCCAAGGAGACAATTTAATCAATATTTTCATATACTAATGACCTAAACAATGAGTGTGACTTAGACTACCATTTAGATTTTCCAGCTGTACACATGTGGAAGGGTGAAGCCTTAATGTGTGCACTGTTCTACTATTGGTCTTAGTACACATTCTAGTCTAGCACTATCACCTTAAACTCAAAATTGGTGAGTAGGTGTATATGTTCATTTTAGACAAAGTTATGAAACTGTTCGGAGTGGTTAATGAATTAAGGGAATGATTTATTTGCCACATAATTTTTTTTTTTTTTTTCAATTCCCTTTCCCCTGTGTTATGATAACCCTCTCCTTCTGAAAAGCAAATTAAGGTCTTTGTGCTATCTATCGTTTTCTATTATTATTTTTGTGAGACAGAGTCTCAATCTTTTACTGAGGTTAGAGTACTATGGCATCATAGCTCACAGCAACCTCAAACTCCTGGGTCCATGCCATCCTCCTGCCTCAACCTCTCAAGTAGCTTGGACTACAGGTTCCTGCCCAAATGCCAGGCAAATTTTTCAATTTTCAGTGGAGACCATATCTCCCTCTTTCTCAAGCTATTCTTGAACTTCTGATCTGATGGAATCCTCCCACCTGGGTCTCGAAAGTGCTAAGATTGCAGGCATAAGCCATAGCACCCAGCCTTTGTCACCTTTAAGAAAAAGACTAATGAGAATGAGATTGAATAATGGCAAAATAGTATAGGTCATTCCAGTTTGAAAAAAATGCTTAAAATAATTTATCTGATTCTCAGTTGAATTCCATAGAAAGTAAGTGACAATTTGAGGGCTTGTCTTTTTCAACCTACTGGTTTTTTCCTACCCTAGTGAATGAGAAAAAGGTTGGAGGAGAGAAATTACACTATTGTAGGAGATTTTCCTCATGTCACTTTTGTGAAAGATAGCTTTTAAAGAAGTTGCTTTTAAGTCAACTGCTTAGCCGCCACTTAACTTCAATGACTTATCAGTTAAAGAGGACTGTAAGAGCAGATACATTGTTGCTGAAGAATTATCAGTTACTTGAACATCATGAAAAGGAACAATTAGGGACAAAATATATCTTGGTCTGTAACCTTTTGTTATTTTAAATTCCTTACCTTTTGAACCTCTAGAATAGAATTAGATTAGCTAGAAAACATGAGAGCAAGAAAACAATGTATTTTTAGAAGGAAAACCCTAGGACTGATAGGATATAATTAATACATTGCAGTATGAAGGAGTTAGAGTAGAGGAATACAGTTTTTTTGTTTTTTGTTTTTTTAATTAAGTTCATTGGTTCACTTCTGTTCCCCCTCCCAAATCTCAAAAGAATGCATTTACAACAAATGACAAATCAAATAATGGTACTGTATTTGGGGAGGAGCTGGCTATAAATAATCAAGAAGAATTTATTGCAATAGCTAAATGTAAATCCGTTTGTTTAACAAACTTTTATTGAGTCTGTAGCCAGCTATGTAGCTAAGCCAGGTTGGCAGTGCAAAATTTAATTATATTCCTTGTCTTTCTGGAACTTGTAAATGAGTAAGGTACACAAAGAGTGCTAAGTACAGTACAATGTAATATGTGCTAAAGTTTAAAAATAGCTACCATGATGGCAAAAAGGCTGTTAAATGAGACTGAATAGACTATGAAATTTTTTCTTTTCTTCTTCTTCTTCTTCTTCTTCTTTTTTTTTTTTTTTTTTTAAGAGTGAGGCTGTTTCCCCAGGTAGAGTGCCCTAGCATCAGCCTAGTTCACAGCCACCTCAAACTCATTGGCTCAAGTGATCCTCCTGCCTTATCCTCCTGTGTATCTGGGAATACAGGTGACTGCCACAAGGTCCTGTTAATTTTTCTATTGTTAGGAGAGATGGGCTCTCATTCTTGCTCAGGATGATCTGAATCTCCTAAACTCAAGCATTCCACCCACATCAGTTTCCCAGATTCCTAGGATTACAGGTGTGAGCTGCTGTATGCAGTTGAGTTATGAAATATTAATATCAGTGTACATGTAAAGTTTGAAGTGCGTAAAAAGGTATGTGTGGCAATTTGAAAGCCAGAATAACTAGGGAAGGGAATTTATTATAAAATATATAAATAAAAGTTTAAGATGATAGGTTAGTTTCAGGGTACTAGTAGTATTCTTGGTTGTCATATGGGGGTTTGGGACAGCCAGCAGTTTATTAGTTTTCTATTGTTATAACAAAATAACACAAAATTATCTGCTTAAGTTTATCTCACAGTTTCTGCAGGGCAGAATTCTGAGTTTGCCCTAACCAGTTTCTCTTCTCATGGTCTCACAAAGTTGTAATCAAGTTGTTGGCTAAGATGCATTCTCACCTGGATTTCAAGGGCCTCTTCCAAGTTCATTCAAGTTGTTGACATAGTTGTTCCCCTTGCGGCTGTGGAATTCATGATACTTCAGAGTTAGCAACAAGGAGTCTCAGCTGCTTTAGGTTTCTCACTTAGGGAAGTCCTAATCCATTTTCTAAAGGGCTTATCTGAGCAAGTCAGGCACACCTAGGTAGGATAAACTCTCTTTTGATTACTTCAAGGTCTTCTGATTAGAAACCTTAATTATACCTGCAAAATTGCCTTATTTTTTAATATAATCATGAAAGTGATGTCTCATCACCCTTTATTTTATCTGTGAGTAGCAAAGGTTCTTCTGGCAGTCAAAAGGAGAGAATTACAGAGAGATTTCATATGTGAAAGAGGAATCATTGTAAGGTGTATCTGTCACAAATGTGAAAACTTGGTAGATTAGACAGTATAGGTTATAGATAGCCTCCTATAGATTTTGAATTTAATATTAGCCAGTGGGAGGAAACCAATGGAGGGTTTTAACCAAGAAAATGATATTGTTCATGCATATAGCAGCTTAGGAGTTGGCAAACAGAACACGAAATTGAATGCAGAATTTCTTGATTTCCTGTCTCTTGCTTTGTGGCTCCTTGGGTACCTCCCATCTTGGCAACCCCAAACTCTGATTTCCTTCTAGCTGTTATAGTGAGAAGGCTGTGAGTCCCAAACCAATACTTCTTCTCTGTCTCTATTTTATAGATTGTTAATAGCTGAATGCTCCTGGGATAAAAGTAGAAATGAAAGTAGAGCTCACCTCATTGTTACTCCCTTCTATGCAGAGTCTTGGCTCCTTTTAGTTATGTTTTCCTTGATAGCTCTCTATTCCCTTCAACTAATGTATTTTTTAAATATTTTATAGCTTTTATAGGTTTTCTAAGTCTAATGTAAACTACTCCATCATGACCAGAGGAAGAAAGAGTCTTGAAATTTTTAATGTTTCCCAAGTTGGTAAACCAATTGTCTTAGCTGAGTCTCTGATCTTGGTTTAGTTTCCAGGATAGTGACCTTATTGATAGGCTTCTTGTCTCTGAAAAATCTAGTAGGCTGGCTCAGCACCTCTAGCTCAAGCGGCTAAGGCACCAGCCACATACACTAGAGCTGGCGTGTTCGAATCCAACCTGGGCCTGCCAATCAACAATGACAACTACAACCAAAAAAAGGCCGGGCATTGTGGCGGGCACCTGTTGTCCCAGGTACTTGGGAGGTTGAGGCAAGAGAAT
Organism: Loris lydekkerianus; assembly: GCA_963574355.1. NCBI lineage: Eukaryota > Metazoa > Chordata > Mammalia > Primates > Lorisidae > Loris > Loris lydekkerianus. The sequence goes on along the minus strand of CAUYPK010007662.1, from coordinate 5,596 downwards.
CGCTTAAGTCCAAGAGTTGGAGGTTGTTGTGAGCTGTGATGCCAGGACATTCTACCCAGTGAGGCAACAGCTTGAGGCTCTGTCTCAAAAAAAAAAAAAAAAAGTCTAATAGGCTATTATTACCTAGTTCCCAGAGGGAGGAGTATTATTTCAATGTAGTTAACACAAGCCTAACTATTTACTGTGTTCTGAATTATTTATAAGCGAAAAAGTTATATAACTTTTTGCAATGCCATGTTGTAAGATAGTGGATTCTTTCAAAGTACATTTGCAATCCTTTCATCAATGTGAGGTTGTGCAGAACCATTGCCCTCACACAAATGAGATGCCCAGATCCTATGTGGGTGGCCCAGTAGCATTCTTTCTGTGTGTGAATACCTAACACATTAGTAAGAAGAAATAAAGTCCAGATATTAAGAATTTTAACAGCATTTGGAGGGCACAAATGCAACAATATAACTTCTTTTGTAATTGTTCACCCTCCCTTGGGTCTGTTTGAAAACTCTCAAAAACAATTTGCAACTAGCCTTTTTAACATGCCTTTCATTTCAAACTCAATCATATTTTTTGTTTGTCACATTGTATAGTTATATTTCAAGGCTTTGTTAGCCCAGAGAAAAGAGTCTTCTTAGGTTTTAATCTTTAATAGTTTCCTATGCAAGGATGTAATGGTAACATTTTCTGTTTTCTAATATACCTATATTTATGAAAGTTTGGAAATAAAGTGGGTTTTTCAAAAACTAATACCATCAGTTCATTTTATAAAGCTTTATAAAGAACGCAGATTTGAATGAAGGAAAATGAATCATTCCTGCTATCAAAACATATACTGTACAGATAAAAAAAAGTATAAAATCACATTTTGTTTCTTAACCCTACTAAATTTTTACCTTTTCTGTTTGCCTTCTACAATTGGAAATGCTCACTTAATAAACTTTACATTTTTTTTCTCTCAATTAATAGCCTCCTGACTAAAAAATGGAGTTTATTGTACTGAACAAAAGTACTCAACACTGTGAGACTTAAGGAGATTTTTTTGTACAAAATTGGAAAATAAATTGAACACAATTTCAAATTATTTGCCAATATTATTTTCTTCTTCCCTTCTTCCCTCGGTCCTATGCAAATTTCAAAGGTTAGTATAGAAATCATATTTACATGTCTACATTTATACAAAATGTATTGCCAAAATCAGTAAGTTGAATTCTGTTTGGAGAATTGTCTTCTATAGAACATTGTTGCAAATTACCTGACATCACCTGCTTACTCCAGGCACTCAAGTAGAGGACTTTCTGAGTAAAGTACTTAGATAATTTGTGAACTTGGCCAAATACGTGAGGAACCCAGATGTAGAAACTTAACTAGTCTGAAGAACAGATTGATGTGGAGGAGAAGTACGAAAACATAATTACCTTTAAATATTTTAAAAGCTATTATTTTGAAGAGGGATTCAACTCTTTCTAAAGGTTACAAAAAGTAGAAATAGGATGAACCATAGGAAGCTTGAGAAGAAACAGTAAATATAAGGACAAATTTTATCATAGTTGCTATAAAAGTAGCAATATTTTCTGTTTATGAGAAATGGATATCTTAAATCTCAGAGCATTTGTCAGCTTTATTTTCAGTTAATTTTGCTAACAAACTTTGTGTAAGAATTACTTCAAAGATAGTTATTGAAAGTTCATTAGGTAACATCTTTAGATTACTGAAAGGAAATAGTATTTTACTATTTTTGGCTCCGTATTCTTCAATAATTTTTTACTCAATATTCTTCAATAATGAAGGCAAATTATAATTTAGTAAAATGTTATTAGAAGAGATAAAAATTAGACATTTCTCAAATCTAAATATATAGGATTCCTGGTACATGCAGATCTGCACTGAAAGAAATAAGGAGTTCTTCAGGCAATCAGAAAATCATCCCAGATAGACAGCACCCATAGCTCAGCGGGTAGGGCGCCAGCCACATACTCCCAGACCGGCAGGTTTGAACCCAGCCCTGGGCCAGCTAAACAACAATGACAACCGCAACAACAACAACAACATAAAAGTAGCTGGGCGTTGTGGCATGTGCCTGTAGTCCCAGCTACTTGGGAAGCTGAGGCAAGAGCATCGCTTAAGCCCAAGATTTTGAGGTTGTTGTGAGCTATGATGTTACAGCACTCTACTGAGGGTGACATACTGAGACTCTGTCTCAAAAAAGAAAAGAAAAAAAAAAAGAAAAGAAAATTATCCTGGATTGAAGAACAAAAATGCCAAAGGAATGATGTGCACAAGAATGTATAAATGGCATATAAAAGGATATTGATTATTTAATAATATTTTATGAGGTTTAAAATGTATATGGATGAAAATTCATAACAACATGAATGAAATATGGAAAATTACGGTTTAAATATTTAAGGTATTTACAATATCTTTGAACTGGTAAAAAGAATTTATAGTAGACTCTGAAGTCAAGTGTACATGCTATAATATCTTAGGTAATTACTGGAAATATTAAATAAATGAATAACTGTCAATTGAAAGAAGTTAAAGTAAATAAAACCTTAGGGGAAAAACCCAGACAGGACAAGTACACAGCTGATTTAAATCCGTGTATATCAGTAATGACATTAAAAGTAAGTGGACTAATTACTCCAATCAAATAATAAAGATTATTAAATTAGATTAATTGAAACCTTATGTACTGCTTATAAGAGACACAAGTATGAAGAGAAAGAAATATTAAAAATAAAGGTCCAGAAAAAGTATATCATGGAATTGCAAATCAAAAGAAAGTGGTATTGTTATATTAATATCAGACCAAGTCAACTCTAAGGGAAGGTATATTAAAGATAAAAGCATATTTCATAATGATGAAAAAATCAATCAACTCACCACAAAGACCAAAGAATCTTAAATTTTAATTCATATAACTATACAGAAAGCACAAATTCTTACAATTAAAATCACAATTGTACTTTGAAATTTTCACATAGCCCTCCCCTTCTATTAACTGATGAAAGAGAAAAGTGAACAAATGGCAACTAAAACTAATTGACAAATATTAAATTACACCAAACAACTACTGATTATACCCCCTTATTTCAAAGACAAATGAGTATCTACCAAAAGTAATCTCATGCTTGGCCATAAGGCAAATATTAATAAATTTCAAAGGGCTGAAATGAAAAACATCTTCTTTAACAAAGCATAATTAAGCTAGAAATTTTGAAAATGTTCGGAAATTAAGGAAAATACTTTAGGGCTCAGTGCCTGTGGCTCAAGTAGCTAAGGTACCAGCCACATACACCTGAGCTGGTGGGTTCGAATCCAGCCTGGGCCTGCCAAACAACAGTGACTGCTGCAACCAAAAAATAACTGGGCATTGTAGCAGGCGCCTGTAGTCCCAGGTACTTGGGAGGCGGAGGCAGGAGAATTGCTTGAGCCCAGGAGTTGTAGGTTGCTGTGAGCTGTGGTGCCAAGGCACTTTACCCAGGGTAACAGCTTGAGGCTCCGTCTTAAAAAAAAAAAAAAAAAAAAAAAAAAAAAAGAGAACATTTTAAAATAAAACATGGGTTAAAAAAAAAATCCTGAGAAATTACAAAACATTTAAAACTAAACTTAAAAGGAATATATGTATGTTCTCATCAATAAGAAAAAAGAAAATTAAAAAAAGAAAAATCAAAGATTTGACAATATACACCAGAAAACAGGACTTCAAATCACCAATAAATATGTGAAAAGGTATTTAATACTATTAGTTATTGGGAAAATGCAAATTAAAACAAGAAATCACTATATCCATCAGAATAGAAAATTTTGCACTAATGCGACCAGGTACAGTTGACCCACCCAACTTGGATTTGAGTCATGTATGTCCATTCGCAGGCAATTATTTTTTCAACCAAATGTATATAGAAAATAAAATATTCATTGTGTACAAACCCCGCATATATACAGCATCAACTTTTCCTATACATGAATTCTGTATATTTTTGTTCATGTGTACAGTAGGATGTTGGTCAGGTGCTCCTGCAACCAATTTCCCTGAATATTCTGAGGGATAACTATATTGGCAAAGATGGTGAAGAGCTGGAACTATCACATATTGGTAGTATAAATATAAATTGGCATAATCATTTTTGAAACACTTTTAAGATTTCATCAATACCAGTCATGTGCATATCCCATTACCTGGAAATTTACTCCTAGCTCTAAATCAGTATGTGTATACATGCACAACATTCAGGAACAGAAATGCCCACAGTGTCTTTACGTGTATGTAGAGCTGGGTGGTAGCAGACCGGCTGCCACCCCCTTGGCAGTGTTGGTGTGGTGGCAGTGAGCAGAGAAACCAGCTGGCTAGAGAGTATGCATGGGCCTTCACAGGAGGCTCCAGTAGCCAGACTGGCCAGACAACAGCTGGGGAGACACCAGCACCTTAGGTTTCCCTCCCATTTCCTAGGCCTGGTCAATTTCATCTAAGTTTCCTAGGCCTGGGAATGAAAGGGATTGTAGCCATTCATTTTCGACCCAGACATTTCCCAGGCAGGCTGTCCTAGACACCACCCAGACACGTCCCAGAAAGGCTGTCCCAGACACGACCCAGACACATTCCACATATCTCCCACACAGACTGTCCCAGACACAACCCAGACACATCCCAGACATCTCCCACACAGGCTGTCCCAGACCCGCTGTCCCAGGCACGACCCAGACATGTTGCAGGCTGCTCCAGGCATGATCCAGACATTTCTCGGGCTTTCCCAGACACGACCCAGACACGTCCCAGAAAGGCTGTCCCAGACATAACCCAGACACATCCCAGATATCTCCCAGACAGGCTATCACAGGCACAACCCAGATATGACTTTGACATGCTGTCCGAGGGACAACCCAGACATATCTCAGGCTGCCCCAGGCACGACCCAGACAAGTCCCAGATACCCTGTCCCAGACATGACTCAGACATTTCTCAGGCTGTCCCACACACGTCCCAGACAGGCTGTCCCAGGCATAACCCAGACATGTCCCAGACTGGCTGTCCCAAGCATGACACAGACAGGCTCTCCCAGGCACAACCCAAACATGTGCCAGACAGGCTGTCCCAGACACATCCCAGACAGGCTGTCCAAGGCACAACTCACACATCTCCCAGACATGTTGTCCCAGACACGACCCAAGCATGTCTAAGACAGGCTGTCCCAGCCACCACCCACACATCCCCCACACAGGCTGTCCCAGGCACAACCCAGACAAGTCCCAGACAGGCTGTCCCAGGCATGACCCAGACACGTCCCAGGCAGGCTGTCCCAGGCACGACACAGAAATGTCCCACACAGGCTTTCCCAGACACTACTCAGACATGTCGCGGACAGGCTGTCCCAGGCACAACCCAGACATGTTTCAGACAGGCTGTCCCATGCACGACCCAGAAACGTCCCAGACAGGCTGTCCCAGGCACGACCCAGGAATTTCCCAGACAGGCTGTCCCAGGCACGACCCAGGCATTTCCCAGAGAGGCTGTCCCAGACACGACCCAGGCATTTCCCAGACAGGCTGGCCCAGGCATGACTCAGACATCTCCCAGACATGTTGTCCCACGCACAAC
>CAUYPK010007661.1:0-13852 GCA_963574355.1 Loris lydekkerianus | reverse complement strand
GAATGTAAATGTCTTCACACAATAACTAAAAAAATGCCAGGAAGGCTATGTTAACCAGTGTGATGAAAATGTGTCAAACGGTCTATAAAACCAGTGTATGGTGCCCCACGATCGCATTAATGTACACAGCTATGATTTAATTAAAAAAAAAAATACCAAGCCTTTAGCACGAAAGAATAAAAAACACAAAGAGAGGTAAAAAATAAAAATAAAGGAGGCTGAGAGGTGTAGACAGTACCAGGGCTGGCGGCTGGGTGATCATCTCTTAGGTGGGATGGTTGAAAGTTCCTCTCTGATAAGGAAGGCTTTTGAGGAGAGCAGTACATTTGAAATCAACCCTCCCACCACTGTGCAGAGGACAGGCTGAGGAGGATGCTGCTAGAGCAAGCTCCAGTAAGCATCTAAGGAAAAGTGAATGCCAGCTGGGCCCAGAGCAAACAGTCAGAATTTGTTCAATTCTGGATACAGCCGACAGGAGTCCTGATGAACTTGACACAGCACAAAAGAAAAGGAGGTTCACGGGTGGCCCCAAGGTTCTGCCTGAGCCTCTCTGTAAGCTTGTTGTCATTGATCAACATGGGGAAGACCATATATAAATGGCTTCATCTAAATACTAAAGTGTTATGACGTAGATTCAAATATCCCGCAGGTCACACTCTCTCCCAGGTCCCAGAATTAGTACATTCAGTTACTTGGCATCGCCTACCTCTTAGGAATTAAGTGGGTATTGTTCTTAATGAAATATCCCACAGTATTTACTTACCAATTTAGAGACAGATCAAAAGAAAGTTAAAATAATATTCGTAAATGAACTTGATGTCTAAAAGATTGTTTCAAGGCCAAGAATACCCAATATTTTTCTATATTAAGTTATCTCAAGGTATGTTTATTTTCAACCCATGCTGAAGTTTGGCCACAAAGTCAGGGATAAAGTAGGATAAAGGAAGGTATTTAATTACTGTTTTCTTCTCCAGATCCTCAACAGAATAATTGGTGACAAACGCTGTTGCCCAGAAAGCGTCTATCGGAATTATTGAGTAAAAAAGAAAAAATACAAAAGCAGCAAAGAAAAGGAGGATGTTTTACTTACCTCCTATTTCAAAACCAGTGTTTTCAGGCTATTTTATGTCTTTATACGCCTGATAGTGTACATTTTCATAAAAAGTTCAGAATTGTTCCCTAGGTTTTCTTTTAACACACCCTGGTGTATTCCTTTGGAAGCACAGATTTTGTTCACTTCAAAAAGAGGTATCTCATTCTCCAGAAAATCCAGTTTGCAAAATGACTGAAGGAAACTTTACCCAAACAATTGCCAAGTTTAATAAGAACTATGGCAGGCCCATAACAGCCAGGGGTGTTCCATACAGACCTTCTGCTATATTTTTCATTGTCCAGCCATTTTCTTTTCAATCATGAATAAAACAGCAAGTCAGTCTGTCCCTAAGCACATGTTTAAATCTGTAGGGAGAAATTATAGGGCGTATGTCTGGGAGTACAAAGAGAAAACGAGATTGCAGGTAACATCACTTGTTGGCCTTTTCAATTTTTAAAAAGTTTGCATGCTAATCATTTCTCATAATTCTCCTCAAAATAAACATTAACCTTTTTTTTTTTACTTTCCTGACACCTCCCAAATGTGAGTAAAAGTTACAAGTGACTTAGATTTTGCATTTGTTTACAGATATAGCAATGGTGAAAAGTAAATTATTCAGCTCAAAGGATTTCAGTGTGTTGGGACATGCAATCTCCAGACAATTTAGAAACTTCTTCTGTTCTCCAGGGAAGGAGAAACTGATGTAAACTTGTAAGAGAATTGAGCAAAAAAGAGTTTCTCTGGAGCGTAAAAGTAGGGCTTGTTTAAGGTTCTCTCTTCATAGATCACCAACCCATTGCAAGTCATTGTTATGGCCTCATCAACATAATTCTGGGCTGGTGAAAAATATTTGAATTAATTATAATGATACTTAATACAGGAGAAGGGATGGATTTTGGAAGCAGATACAAATGTAACCAATTTGTATACGGTATCTAATAAAGAAATATAGCATTAATCAGAGCACACAAAAAGTTGCCTCACCAGGCTGTTATACTGTATTTGAATGGGAATTCAAGTCTCCACATAATTATATAACTAAATAGAATAAATTTGAATCTTAACATCTCATAATATTGCAAAACAAGATAAATTTTTGTTTGATAAATATTAGACATGGAAATCATGTGCAAGACAGAAACTGTCCATAAACTCTCATAATACTGAAGTTTTCATTTTGCATTGCTCTTATGAAATTAAAGGGATTTTTAAAAGTAGTCAAAGGGGAAAAGAGAAAGGTTTTATTGAAAACACATGAAATACGCTGTGAATAAATGTTTATGGAAGTTAACTCTGAGTAGCACCCAAGGAGAGATTATTGAGCAAAAGGGAGACTTTACGTGAAGACTCTATAAAACAAAACTAACTACATGCCCATGAATGTCAGAATCAAATCCAATACAGCCATGTTTGGGGGCAGATAAGCAGCTCTCCAGAAATATTATTTAGAAGGGCCTGGCATAGGGTGATTGCCCCCAAATGTTGCCCTCAACTTGAAATTCCAAGATCAATGACTAATTTAAGTACTACCGCCTTTAGTAATCTATCAACCAAAGATCAACGTTTACCAAGCATCAACCATTTGTATAATGCTATTTTATGAAATTACCTCTTGTCAAGGAAATGTTCCTCCAGCCCAGAAGGAAAAACATAACACAGTTGTAACTATGAAGGAAGTTTTAGTAGAATAATTATTATTTGGACATTAAGAGTTGACATAGGCTGATTAATGTGGGCAAAGGTAAGTAACTTACATAGAGGAAAGAGGTTTACACATGGCTTTATAAAGAGCAGACAAGCTTTGGACAGTTGATAAGGAGAAGGAAGAATATTCCAGGTGGCAGAAACAATATAAGCAAGGAATAAGGTGAGAATGAGCAAACATAGGCAGGATTCTGGGAGTCCAGGCTGCCTGGAACACTGCGTGGGTTGGGAAGGAATGAGACAAGTTAGGCCACGGCACCCTACAGGGAAGAATCTGCATTTCTACCCGGAGTCTATGAAAAAATCAGGAGTAGAACAGACATGATAAATGTGATATTTTAGGAAAATGATGGAGCAATGTTATTCAAGATAAATTAAAAGTTGGTGATAAGATCCAGCTAAGTAATACTGGCAAAACACTCAGTCTAACTTGATAAGGGGCAGCTCTCCATCCTGAGAATGAGGAGAACTTGACAGTTACTTTAAGAATAGATGATTTTGCACACCTTGTTGACAAGCTTTGGTGAAGGAAGAAAGATTCAAAGACGAGAAATGAGTGTGGAGAACCCAAAAGGAAGGGGGACGGTTTTCATCACTCTGGTCTCTTCTTGCTCACCAGTTATCAGGACTCAACAGAGAGAAAGCTTTCTTCAGACCACACAATCCTACGGATAGAACAAGGCCACAAAAGGCCCTCTGCTTTGTTGCCCTGACTTTAGGAGATGATGCTCTGTGGTAACATCTACAAAGTCCTAGGCTCAGGTTCAAAAAAAAATTAATTACAAAAGCAAAAGCTTGTAGAGAAAATGACTCAGCTGAATTGTCTGACAATGGAAAAAAGTGTTAAGGACTTTTGTTATTATTACTTATTAAGAAGACGACTGAAGAGTAAATAAAAGTCAAGTATGTGAGTGGTGGAAAAAATGTCAAATTAATTTCAACTCATTAGTATAATGTAGTTCGGACAGGGAGATGGTAGCTCTGTTCCTCCAAGCCATTCATAGGATTGTATCCACCACGCCTGCTGCCCTTTCAGACAGAGGTCCCACCTGGAGATGCCCCCCCCAAGCAGGCAGGTACCTTAGTGGAGTAAAAACTTCTGGAAGTAAGAAAATGGGAAGGAGTGCATCAAACTACAGGAATAAAACTCCTTACATCTTTTTTTTTCCTCCCAAATATTCAAGGACCAAAACCCTGTAGGCTGTGAGTATACCATCTTTGTTTGAAGAACATGCCCGTGGCGTACAGCATCTTGTGTACAGCATATCTCATAAGAGACAGGGGGTGAACTGGTGACACGTTTACCTTGGAAAAGGCTTCCTTGATAGTTCTTTTCCAATGTCTGAAGGGTTATGAAGTAAAAGTGGAATTAGGTTTATTCTCTACGATCCTGCCAGGGCAGTACCAGTATTCATGGGTAGAAGTTGCAGAGTTTTGGACTTGCTTGTTGGGGCAATTTTCCAACAGTCTAAGGTGGACATCAATAAATCAGACTGACCCGTGAGAGAGTGAGTTCCTTATCACTGAACTTGCTCATGCTGAGCTTGAGTGAACAGGTGCTACAGGTGTTACAGAGGGATTAACATATGTTACACGGGATGTTAGGTTCATAGCTCCAGATCCTTTCTAAAGCTAAAATTCCAACATTATGTAACATCCAGGTCTCAAGAAAGGGAGAATGGAAGAGAACATTGGTACCCTGACAGAGAGGTATACAAGGTGATGAGGAAAGAGCCCAGTAGCTATTAACTAGTATTTATTTTAGGAGAACCTGTTCATCAATTTTCTTACATAGAAAATATGAATTAAAAATCTAATGACATAAAGATCTAGAATTATTTTTCCTTCCAGAGTGAAGGAAAATACAATCCTACTACATAAGACACAAACTAAGAATAGGGAAAGGCAAGGCAATGGAAAGTAAACCAAAATTCTTCCCTATTTTCTCACTTCTCTTCTTAAACCCAGTTCTGATAATCTAACTAATAGAGAGTTTGGGTCATGTTTTTTTGTCCAATGATATTAGGCTGTAGAGATATGTTTGTTGTAGTCTCTTTGGGTATGCAATTTGGTGCAAGCACTTTATAAATATTTAACGAGTGTTGTTGTATTTGATCAAATAATTCTACTTCTGAGAATTTGCATAAGGGAAGTATGTGAAATATATAAAAACTTTATGTACAAATATATTACATTTATATTAATTATTATAAATAATCAGAATCAAAGAGTACATTATAGCCACCGGTATTAGTTTGCTAGGGTTACTATAACAACAGTGGCGTAAAAAACAGGAATGCATATCTCAGAATCAGGGAGGTCAGGAAGCCCATGATTAAGGTGCTGGCCTAATCAGGTCCTGGAAAGGGAGCTCTTCACTTGGTTTGTGGACAGGGACCTTCTGACGGTGTTTTTACGTGACTTTTTTTCCCCCTGCGCTAGTACACCAGGAGAGGAAGGAAGAGACAGCAAGCTGTCTGGTGTGCCTAATTCTTACAAAGGCACTAATCCCATTGGACCAGGGCCCTACACTCATGACCTCCTCTACCTCTAAATACTTCCCCCAAAGCCTCATCTCCAACTATCAACACAATGAGATTAGGGTTGAACATACAAATTTTGGAGAGGTACAATTCAGTCCATCATAATGACTCAATAATGAAATTTACAAAACTATGTAATAAAGCACAATGTACTTTTAATACATTAGGTAAAAAGAATATAGCAACTGCATATCCAATATTATTACAATCATGGTAATAAAAACTTGGGCATAGAAAACAAATGGCTTTAAAGAAAAATACTGACATCTAAACCATGGCTGGTTTAGTGTGGTAAGACTATGAATACTTTTAATTTATTTTTCTTTTCTTTGTGAAACTTATTATTTTCTAGGTTTTAGTAAATATGTACCTGTAACTTTAAAACTGCCCTGAAGGAATCAAGTTGGTGAGAAAATGCCTATAAGTCAACTCAACAGGAAGAGTTGATGAGGCCGGGTGCGTTGGCTCACGCCAGTAATTCCAACTCTCTGGGAGGCCAAGGCAGGTAGATTGCCTAAGCTCAGAAGTTTGAGACCAGCCTGAGCAAGAGTGAGATCCTGGCTCTAAAAATTAGCCAGGTGTTGTGGTCAGAGCCTGTATTCTCAGCTACTCGGGAGGCTGAGGCAAGAGGATTGTTGGAGCCCATGAGTTTGAGGTTTCTGTGAACTATGACGTCATAGCACTCTACCCAGGATGACAAAGTGACTCTCTCTCAAAAAAAAAAAAAAAAAAAGGACTGATGGAGAATCTATTCTACTACTTTTGTCATACAAAGTGACTCTGCAGGTCAAGAAAGACATAGAGGAGCAGGGCCTTGGCCACCTGGAGAGACAGCTCCCTTATGCCATCGTCAGATCTCAGAGGACACATGGTTGACTTTCAGTAATTATTTATCAAACTCAGTGTTTCCACAGTAAGATTGTGGCTGGGTACGATGGGAAGCAGTGGGAAAATCAGCAAAGTTCTAGCATGCATTCCAAATAATTTGCCTTTTCTATTTGGAAGAATTAACTTTTGCCAAATGTGTATGTAGTTGACTGGAAGTGTGTTATTTTACTGCATCTGAAATCCTATGTAGTACTTCTGACAATTCAATAGCTTTATGGTGTTACAAAGTTTGCGTTCCCCCCAAAGAGAAATGAAATCAATACCCTTCATTCTTTGTAGATGAAGTATTAAGTCGAATTCCAGAATGTCAGGGTAGCAGATGGCAGTGTTCCCGAAGCTTGAGAGGTCCAGAAGTGTAAATTAAAGAACAAATTAAAAGGTCCAGAAGTGTAAATTAAAGAGCATCTAAAGAACAAATCTGCTTTAAAATTTTTAAGCTATTTTTTTTCTATATGCTATCCTAGTACCATAATAATTCCTTTGGGACTGATGACTTCTGCTGAGGAGGAAACAGGAGGGTGATTTCCCAAGATCTGAAATAATCTATTGTTCATTATGTAGCAATGTCAAGTATAGACATCATAATGTTCATATACCTCTCATGGTGCACAGCTGTACAAAATAATTACCTCTTCATGCATGTTTTTAGAAAATGAAATTTGACAACCTTGGCTTATCCCTTTTCTCAGAATCTCTTTCTTTTAATTACCTGTATGTATGAATAATTATCCAGTCCTGTCTACCAGGGATGTCAAATTTAGTCACTTTTCCCCCTAATTGTCTCTGCTACTAGTTCTTTCCCACCACCCATCACACTTGGATGCCGTAGTAGAGAAGAAAATGATTCAAGCAATTAATTTATCTTTATTTTCTTCTTCTTCTTCTTTTTTTTTTTTTTTTTTTTTTTGAGGAAATGATTGAAACGTTTCCTGTGAAATCAGTGTAACTCTCCCCTAAGAAAGGGCACGGGTTTCAGTTACTCAGCCCTCAAAATAGCGCAACAATTCTCACTTCTTGTTAAAACTACCATCCTTTTAAAAGTCTGCCCCTTCTTCCCTCTTACGCTAAAGTCTGCCACTCCCCTGTCTCTTATACTTCTTGAACTCCTTCCCTCACTTTTCTCCTTCTGTTCTGGACTGATTTTTCTACACCCAAACCCACCCCCTGTCTGGCTTTTCATCTTTTTGCCTCTATCCACCCTGAAATCAATTTTGCTCGAATACCTTTCCTTCTGAGACAGGCTAACCAGTGATTTTATTTGGGCAGGTGGTTTTCAGGTAGTATCTCTTTCCTTATTGAAGTGTCTCTGCCTATTCTGAGCTATTATAGCAAATATGTATTATTCAGTCCATAGAAAAACTAAATAGCATGAAAGTCGAAATAAAATATATATATATTTTTTTCTCCTTAACACACACACTAATCTGAGTGCATATAAACACCAAGTATAGGAATGTTCCAGTGTGCTTCTGGATATGTGTATTTGAAGAAAAGGTAATATTAACTATTTATTTTATGTTAACTACCTGCCAGGCTTTTCTGTAACTGCTTTACATGTATTTTTTAATTCAAACTTGGGTCTCAAAAAATGGATGCTTTTGTAAGTTTCATTTTAAAGATGAGGACATTGGAACTCACACAGGTTAAGGATCTTGTCCTAAATCATCAGTCAGGTAAGAAGGACAGATGAGAGATAAATTCTAGGAGGAGGGAACCATGTCCATGTCCCAACCAAGACACCCACACGGTCGCTCTGGTGACAGCTTGCATTTTTATGGTATTTTACATTTTATAATAAAGACAGCACTTACATTTTTGTTATTAGATTTCTTGACAAGCCATAGGGCAGGTATCATTATCTCTATTCTAACACTGCATGGACTGGAGTGTAGGGAGGCCAAGTGTCCTATCCAAGGCCAGACACTTAGCAAACAGCAAAGTTAGGGCCAGAAATCACGTCTTTTGGTGTCAAGTCCAACATGTGCTTTTTACCATTTTACTTGATAAAAATGGCTTCTGTGTTCTCGGTATTGTAATCAATGGTCTTATCAGAGGATATGTTAGTGTATGCATGAGCAGATGTTTCATTTAGAGGCAATGCTTCCATGTAATTGAAAATAAAAAAGAAATCAATGGCTCGGCGTTGTAGCTCAGTGGTTATGGCGCTACCACATACATGGGGGCTGATGGGTTCGAGCCCGGCCTAGGCCTGCTAAACAAGCACAACTACAATAGAAAAATAAATAGCCGGGCATTGTGGCGGGTGCCTGTAGTCCCAGCTACTCAGAAGGCTGAGGCAAGAGAATCTCTTAAGCCCAAGAGTTTCAGGTTGCGGTGAGCTGTATCTAATGGTCTGAAACCAGACTGTTAAGACAGCATAAGCTCACTCCATCTTAATGCACAGTATCTAATATATGAATTATTGCTACCTGCAAAGAGACTAGAAATCATCTTTCTGAAATATGGCTTTCTGTCATTTATATACGTATTACCAGAGGCTAATCTATCCTTTATTTATAGTGGAAAAATGTGGCTCATCAGGTAAGAAGTTGATGGCAACCCTTGAAGTTTATCTCCTGATTTCACATCATCAAAGCAGTAAACAAATCCAAATTCAGGGGCATTCTTGCACTTCCCTTGAATGGCAGCACCCAAATCTCTGCTTGATGAGAGAGTGTGAGTTTTTCTCATGCGTTTCACATGGCTCTCATCTTCGCTCTCAACATACCAAGTCTTCCCACTCATCACCTCTTTAGAGATAGTTATGAGTAAAGGATCCAATTGCTAAGGTTTCTTTTAATTAAATGAACTCAAGACTAATAAGATCACAGTCAAAGAACAGGCTTTCCTCTGTACATGTGTCTGCCTCGGCTGCCATAAAATACCACTGAATGCCATAAACAACGGACACTTATTTTTCATAGTGCTGGAGTCTGGGGAGTCCAAGGTTTTACCAATTTGGTTCCAAGAGGGGGCTATCTTCCTCACTTTCAGAAATCCACCTTCTCATACGGCTTTTCCCTTGGAGAAAGAGACTCCAAACATTATGACCTCACTTAGTAATTATTACCTCCTAAAAGCCTTGTCTCCAAATACAGTCACCTTGGGGGTTAGGGCTTCCACACAGAAATGATTGGGGTTTCAAAATTCAGTGCTGAAAGTTCTGAAAAGCCAAAGAACTCTTAAACCTTGTAAACCAAAAGGAGGCAGAATGAGTCTACTTTGACCTGCGTAGCTAGAATTTTTTAGAGAGCCAAATGCAACAATGACAATACGTTCCTAGAAAGCTACATGAAGAAAATAGGGGGGAGCAGAGTTACACATGAATGCAGAATGAGGACAGAAACACTGTCCACGATCTGATTTATTTTCCTAAATATATGTAAGATGTATATTTTTGAAGTACATGAATAAAATTCATAGAAGCTGTTGGAAAAGTTTAAAGGTCAACGTAAGGTCAGAATGTACAGGAACCGAAACAAACAGAAATCTCTTCTCCTAAGCCCTATTCTTTGAAAAATCAGATGCCACAATATTCTTTAGTTTCCACTCATGTTACTTCCCCAAGTTTCACTATCAAGAAACCATTTCCTTCTCCACTGTAAAACCCTCCTGTCCACAGTCGCTGTTTCTTCCCTTCCAGAAAGAGCAAACAGAACTATCATCTTCTCTCAAGAGTTTAAAGATGGCTGAATTTCCTGTTGGCAGCCCCTTCAGTTTTCATAACTTTCTCTTTGTTCTGTTACTCTTCTGTGTGATTATGCTGCAAACTTTCTTCAAATTCTCCTTATGAACCAATATACTCATTAGAAGCTCAATGGTCCTGAGCTTACCAGTAGGATTACCTTGCAGTCCCCTCTCTGCTATGTCTAAAAATAGCTGACAAAATTTCAAACTAGTGCGATACAACAGTTCCTTCCTTAACCTCAGCTGCTGTTTCTTATTCAAGAGCAGTTCATTTTTTCCCCCAAATTTTAACTAACTACAGACCTTTGATTGTTTTTGATGGAGAAATCTTCTCTGAGTAGACTTTAAATTCTCAAGTGTTGATGGTTGGACCTTCCCTTCGTTCTCTTGAATTCCATTGACACTCTGCCCCACAGAAAAGATCGGGGTTCACATATACAAAATTCACACACGCAAGACTGATTTCTTCAAAAGACACATGCCCCAAATTATCATTCTGCCCAACTGATACTAACCTCCGAATATTAATCTGGAAGACATTACTGTTCTACTCAAGGCACCTAAAAGCAAGACCAATGTTAGATTCAAGAGAAGGGACCTGGAGCAGGTTCCAGGAAAGACTTCTCGGGAACTGACATCAGACACTGATGACATTTAAAATCGCTAATTCATTTTGAGATCATTGTGACCCCTGAGGCCTCTTGCCTCAGGGTCCTTGTCAAAACACTGACATAAATACTCTGATTTTATTACTTCACAATTGATATTTCCAGACACTTGGTCTTTAGGAGAACTCCTCAAATGACGTGCTTTCAAGTCCTAGGTCTAAAATAGACATCCTATTTCATACCAAAATGTGGAGACAGGCATTTCATTCACTATTTATACACATATCCAAATTAGAAGACATTAACATAACTAAAGAAAAGAATACCCCTGGTTGTTTTGGTTAAAATTTCAAAATATTTGAAATGTTTGTATGACATGTAGTGGCTGAAAATTTAAAAATAAACACACTGAAAAAAAAAAAAAAAAAACACACACTATTGATTTCCACATCAATACCACATAAAATATTTAGAGTTCATTTAAAATTATGATTGACTATTTTCTCTCTGGGAACAATGTTTAAAACTTAAAATGAAGGAATTACCGTATGATAAAATCCCCAGTTAGACATGGGGGACACAACTTAATGTCATCCTAATCTGTCATCAGATAATTACTTAGTACTTACTCTTTAAGTTGACATTTTGTTTAAATTAAACTGAATACACAAACTGTAATATCTACCTCTCTTGGCAAAATGATGAAAAGTTCGTAGCCTCTGACCTATAGAATATTTTCTTTTTCTTTTTCTTTCTTTTTTTTTTTTTTTTTGGTAATAATCACGAAAGTATTCCTAAGGACATGTTGAATGAGTTAAATTATTTCAGCAAACACAAAAGCATACCCCCAATATTTCAAAAAATTACTGTTAAAACCAAACCTTTGGAAGTTCTTCACTTCACTTACCAATGCCTCACTTTCTAAGTGTGAAAGCCAAGTGCTTTCTGGATATCCCAAGGCTGCCTTTCCAGCCGGTCACTGCCCAGCTCTTGCGCTCTGACCTTGGAGGTTTGTTTCCTGAATGGAACTGTCTCCTGGTTTCTGCAACTCCAGAGTGGAGTCCTGCAGCAGTACCCAGGGCTGGGCTTGTGAAAGCTCCCATCCCCGTGGGAGCCTGTTAAACTTTCCTGAGTGATGCCAGTTCTTAAGCTTCCTCGGTCCCGCCTAGAGGCCATTAGCGAACCAGAGAATTCTGCATTCTGCTGCCCTCAGTTGGGGTCCAAACATCATAATTACTTCAACCTCAAATACATAGCCATTTCTTGTTAACCCTTAGGATTCCTATCTGCGTGGAATAGTACAAACACATACACACACACACACACACACACACACTTATAGTATTTTGTTACAAGGAGATGACTTAGAAATCAATACAGTGTGTATATTTTAAAATTCTCAGCGACTACATGTCATACAAACATTTTGATTTTTTTGAAATATTAACAAAAACAGCCAGGGGCATTCTTTTAAATAATGATCTCTTCCCAAGCAGACAAAAAAATCACTTACTGTGAATTTCCATATAAGGTGTAAGTTTTGAGAAATACAGTCCTATTTTTGAGTGATTTTTTTCTTAAGATGATAAAGTACTCTTTTTTACATGAAATATGCTCTCAATTTGTGTTCCTGTACCCCTCCTTCATTTGGGGGGATTATTTGGCCTCACTGGGATTAATTTAGAAATTTCAAATATTGTATCTTCAAAAAACTTGCTTTTAGAGTGAACACTTCATTACCTGAATTTGAGTTATATGCCATATAAAACAAAACTAAAAAACTATAAGTCTACGGATTTTCCATTAATTTAGTATCTACCAGCAAACTTGTATATCACTGCAATGAGTTTAAGAAAAAGATTTATTTTTTGAAAGTACTATATAAAAGAACAAAGCTCAGGGGCTTATCAACAAGAAAAACAAAAGAAAAACTAAGGAAAAAGTTAAAGTAACTGTAGAATTTTAGACTCAATGTGCAAAATAAGAATACAGTTAGACATAGAATAAAAACCATTTCGAATATGCTGCCATACGGGTATTTATGGTCAATTTAAATGTATGTACACGTATGAAAATTGGTATGTTGTCACTATAAAACTATTAAAAGTTATCACCATTCAAAAAAAAAAAAAAACATTTCGAAGACATGCATTCCTTCCAAAATGTTACTGGCAAAGAATTATTTCTAAAAACAATGCTTGTCTTAAAACTTAATTCTTCAAGTTCATCTATTTACACTCTCAGTTGTTAAACAAGCATGTGTTGAGTGTCCAGACCAGGGGCAGCCATAAATTCCAAGGATAAAAACGAGTGATGTATATGATCCTTGCCCTTGGTTGGGAGATCAATGTATCTCAAGCCAGAAAAAAAAAAAAAAAAACCTCCCTCTGCCACCCTTGTGTGTTTGAGCATTCTCCAGAACTTTAATTCCTAAAATCACTAAATTGTCACCATTGTCTTTAAATGCACTACGCCCCGATATTTCTGGAGTGTTCACTACGCTTCAGGCCTACCAGGAGCACTGGTAGCAGCACTGACAACTCACTCTGTATTTCAAAGCCGGGTGACCTGCACTTAGACGCTGCCCAATCTCTGCAGACATTGCTTTTTCTTTCCTTCTCTCTGCCCATGTAGAATTGAACTATTCAGGCTTCTATGGGATCTGCATTAAAATCACCAGTCTTTAAACTCTCACCATAAAACCAGATCTCCTTACCCCTCATTTCACTGAGTCCTTTCAACGTTCCGAAAGGTGGGCCCTATTACCCTCACTGGCAGAATGGGCAAGCACAGGCTGAGTGGAGAAACACGAATTCATAATTTACATTCTCATCCAGGACTCGAACCAGGGCTGCCTGCTGCAAAGTTCACACCAGGAACCACAACACTGTCTGCTCACTTTGTGGAAGTATTTTATTTATTTATTTATTTATTTTTATTTTATTTTATTTTATTTTCTATTAAATCATAGCTGTGCACATCTATATGATCATGGGGCATCACACACTAGTTTCATAAACCGTTTGACACATTTTCATCACACGGGTCTACATAGCCTTCCTGGTGTTTTTTTTTTGTTGTTGTTTTTTTTTAATTTCATTTTAAATTCTAAGATGCACCATAGATATGGCCCTACCCATTACCCTCCCTCCACCCACACCTCCCCCTTCTCTTCCCCTTCCTTGGCCCCTTCCCCATAGTCTTGTGGTATAGTTGGGTTATAGCCTTCATGTGAAAGCTATAATTTAGCTTCATAGTAGGGCTGAGTACATTGGATACTTTTTCTTCCATTCCTGAGATACTTTGCTAAGAAGAATATGTTCCAGCTC